>OY755038.1:128307587-128575087 GCA_963576565.1 Aspidapion aeneum
GTGTTAATTGGATCGCTCTTAGCCCCGGAACCCTGTCTTTGGTAGCCAAACAGGCAGGCACGCGCTCTTAAGGGCTGATTCCATAATTGGTAAATTCCCGAATCATCTAGATCTCCCGGACCCCTGTTTTTGGTAGCCAAACAGGCAGGCACGCGCCTTTTTGGACTGATTCCCCATAGAAACCCCAAATCACCCTAATTCCCGGACCACTGTCTTTGGAAGCCAAACAGGCAGGCACGCGTCACGTATGGTGATTTTAACTTATTCCTGGTTTGAAGGAATTCGCAATTCACCATGATGTTCTAACAAGACCGCGTTATTGGATTGTCACCAACCGTTATAGCCACAATTTCCTGAACCTGCTCTTTAGTCCCGAACCACCCTTATTCCCGGACCCTTGTCTTTGGTAGCTAAACAGGCAGGCACGGGTTCTTAAGGGTTGGCTCCACCGTTGGTAGCTCACACCACTCTGATTCCCGGACCCCTGTCTTTGGTAGCCAAACAAGCAGGCACGCGCCTTCAGAGTTGGTTTGACGTGTTCCCGGTTAAAAGAATAGGCAACTTCTCGACGTTGTGAGAGCCTAAATCTCGTATAATAAAATGAAAGATTACAGATTCTTTATGTAACCCGTTTTTCGGTCAATTGGATCGCTCTTAGCCCCGGACCCCTGTCTTTGGTAGCCAAACAGGCAGGCGCGCGTCTTTCTGGATTGGTTCCCCATAGGATCCCCAAATCACCCTAATTCCCGGATCCCTTTCTTTGGTAGCCAAACAGGCAGGCACGCTTCTTATAGGGAGATTTTAACTTCTTCCCGGTTCAAGGAATTGATGGCACCGCGTCTTGAACTGTTATTAGACTTTATTTAATTCTATATAGCCCACGGACTTGTCAAAACCGTATTTCAGCCGTCTTTGCGAAAAGGACCAAACTAAATAGGTAACACCGAATTTTGTCTCATTTCGTAATAGAAATAATCGAATAAAATGAGAAAACCGTATATAAATAACATTGTGTCAGATTAGAGCATAATAAGCTGCCTATGCTTTGGTGAAAGTGATTATTCGGTTAATTTTTTAATAGCTACTATATTTGTTAGATTTTACCAAATAAAAGTGGTTCATTTGGGTTATATTTCCTGGATTTTATTTCCCAACTAAAACTAGAACCAGTTTTTCTCGACTGTTTAAAAGCTAGCCGTACTGGCCGGTGGAGACTCTAAGCTCCCTTATTTCTTACAGTGGCGCCCAGATTTCCGTCCGAAAGGGTTAAATCACGAGTGCCAAACGTAAAAGACTAAAATTTGGCAACACCGAATTAGGTCTTCTTACAAATTTGGCTCCCAACGTGGGGCTGTAAATAAAATAGCCAACAGGTACCTAGGTAGGTCTCTTTACAAATTTGGCGCCCAACGTGTGTTTCTAAATTTGTTGGGTTTATTTTTACCACTTAAAGGCAGGCTATTACTCATCTGACACTTTGTAGAGAAAAGAAACCGTTATTAAGTGTAAGGAAAATTTTAATTAAGACAATTTAAAGATTGCGCACTATTACCCAAAATTATTCAATCCTTTTTAGGATAATAGAGCGTGTATTTTTAATTAAAGCCGAAGGTTTTATCACTTTTACCCTGATTACGACCCCTGATTTTGACAAATTTTAAAAGTTAAATCGTTTAAAAGTCGATACAGACATTTTCTTTGAAAACTGAGTAATTTTTAAGTGTTTTATAGCGTTCAATCATGAATTGCATTTTTTTTACAAAGATTAGCTGGTCTATTTTCTTTGCTGTTTAATTATAGAGTAGGGAATTTAACTTTGCGCTAAATAGTTGAGTAGAAGTTCACACTAATAGATCTTTCGATTCTGCGCATGTTATTTAGGAAGTTTGACTCAAAAATCTTAATATTAACCGATAAAACCCGAAATGCCTCGCATATTTTCGATTGCTACCACGTGTTTTCTTTGAGTCCATTCGGAAAACGATATTTACCGATAAAACCCGAAATCTCTCGAACATTGTCGATTGCCACCAGGTGTTTTCTTCGAGTCCATTCGGAAAACGATAGTTACCGATAAAAACCGAATTCTTTTACCGATTAAACCCAAAATCTCTCGAATATTGTCAATTCTCCTACCACGTGTTTTCTCCGAGTTCATTCGGAAAAGGATAGTTACCGATAAAATTTAAACAGTTTTACCGATAAAACACGAACTCTCTCGAATATTGTCGAATCCTACCACGTGTTTTCTTCGAGTTCAATCGGAAAAGGATAGTTACCGATAAAACCCGAACTATTTTACAGATCAAATCCGAAATCTCTCGAATATTGTCGATTCCTACCACATGTTTTCTTCGAATTCATTCGGAAAACGATAGTTACCGATAAAACCCGAACAGTTTTACCGGTAAAACCCAAACTCTCTCGAATATTGTCGAATCCTACCACTTGTTTTCTTCAAGTTCAATCGGAAAACGATAGTTACCGATAAAACCCGAACTCTTTTACAGATAAAATCCGAAATCTCTCAAATATTGTCGATTCCTACCACATGTTTTCTTCGAGTTCATTCGGAAAACGATAGTTACCGATAAAACCCGAACAGTTTTACCGGTAAAACCCGAACTTTCTCGAATATTGTCGAATCCTACCACTTGTTTTCTTCAAGTTCAATCGGAAAACGATAGTTACCGATAAAACCCGAACTCTTTTACAGATAAAATCCGAAATCTCTCGAATATTGTCGATTGCTACCACGTGTTTTCTTCAAGTCCCTTCAGAAAACGATAGTTACCGATAAAACCCGAACTGTTTTACCAATAAAACCCGAAATCTCTCGAATATTGTCGATTTCTATCACGTGTTTTCTTCGAGTTCATTCAGAAAACGATAGTTACCGATAAAAAATCCGAAATCTCTCGAATATTGTCGATTGCTACGACGTGTTTTCTTCAAGTCCCTTTAGAAAACGATAGTTACCGATAAAACCCGAACTGTTTTACCAATAAAACCCGAAATCTCTTGAATATTGTCGATTTCTATCACGTGTTTTCTTCGAGTTCATTCGGAAAACGATAGTTACCGATAAAACCCAAGCTATTTTACCGATAAAACCAGAAATCTCCCGAATATTGTCGATTGCTACCACGTGTTTTCTTCGAGTCTATTCGAAAAAAGACACTTACCGGTAAAACTCTAATTGTCTTTGAGTTCATACGGAAAACGATAGTTACCGATAAAACCCGAACTCTTTTACCGAGAAGATCTGAAATCTCTCGAACATTGTCTATTACTACGTGTTTTCTTCGAGTCTCTTCGAAAAACGATAGTTACCGATAAAGCTCGAACTCATCCAAACCTATTCGATTGCATCTAGAGTGGATAAATCAGAAATTTTTGCGACTTTAGCCGATTTTATTTAACAAACACGTGTGTAATACGCACTAACTAAAAAGCCTTAAATAGTATAAAAAGAAAGTAAATTAATAAAAATGTATTTACACGAAAGTGACAACGGCTGAGTTTCGGACTCCGACCTAAATATGGAGCCATTATTTGGAAACCTGCCGGAAAAACAAACAGGCGATACAATGCCTAAAAATTCCGTAGAGGTTGGAACCCAACTGGAGGTTTTGCCGACATCGGCTTGGGTTAATTATCTTAAGAAAAGCGAAATGGACGAAATTCTCATGCGTTTTGGCTTCGTGAAGAACAAAAATCCCCGAGGTTGACACCGACTGTACACGAATTTCCCGTAGCTACCAGTGACCCAATAGAGTCCATGGCGTCCAATACCACTATAACCACTGCAAATTCACAACAAACTCGTTACTTGCCCTGCCAATTTCTTAGTTTTGCCCATAACCTCGTCTTATCAAACATATACAACTAGTCACATTCCTTCTTTTACAAATATTGTACAGATGCCGACATCAAGTATCACCTCCGTTTCAAACCCTGCTTTTACATTTTCTCCTAATCAGGACCCCCTACTATTGAATTTGAGCTCCCCTTCTGTGATTCTCCATACTAAGAACTCCGTTTCCCAAGCACCTCATATTACCCAGTTAGTACCAAATACCAGTTCACAAGATGACAACTGCAGATTTACATATCTAGGCCCGCCGATAATACCGAACAGTGCGATTTAAAATTATACCCTTGCAAAAGTCATACCGATAACTACAAGCTTCCAATACTCCACCACAGCGACCACTTTCGTACCGTATGTACCATCTTACCCGTCAACTTCTTACCTAACTGGACCGTATTTCCTACCGAATAGTTCCTACGCCACATCCGCTTGTAATAACGTCGGTCAATATGTACTACCTACTTCATCCGTTGCATACAATATTCTAGTTTCGCACGCATCTGTGCCATATGAAATTCTCATGGTCCCGACCTTTTCCTACGCTTCGGTACTACAATATCCCACTAGATCAAATGCTACCAACCTTTTACCGTCTACGATTCCTGAGCAAACTGTAAAACTGTACAGTCCAACCTTGAGATATTAGGAAATTACCAAAATTTGCCCATACCTTACCGTAGTACCTCATGTCAATATGAAGATCCGTCGACCACAACCACATATTACGCTAAAACAAATAATATACCCTTAACAAATCATGCCTTTACTACCAAGTAAACCGGATTTAGAAACGCCCCAACTACTTCAAACCAACTATATTGTAATAATGCAGAGGTCCATGAGTCAGAATACACCTGTGGCTACTGCAACGCAAGTACCACACCTGATAAATATTCAGATAGCTCAATATTTTAATGTAAATCAGTGGAGAATCAGTTTTAACGGGCGTGGTGATCCTACGTCTTTTCTAGAGTAATTGGAAGAGAAATGCACCGCTCATCAAATTAAACGAGAATCTTTTATACCGTTATTACCAGAACTAATTCAGTTAGAGGCTGCGGCTTGGTATCGCAATAACCAACTGGGAAACTTTTGTTAATGAATTCCGTAATCACTACTTCCCGATTACCTATTTTGAAAATCTTGAGTCTGACATAGCTAAGAGAATAGAAAAGTCTAATGAAGCTGTTTCTGTGTACGTTACCGATTTGCAAACGCATCTCTGAAGACATGGAGGGTATACTTTAAACCAAGATTTAACCTAGTTATACAGAAATTTATAACCAGAATACCGACGAGAGATTAAAAGATCTGATTTTATGGATATTTCAATATTTACCAGAGCGGTACGTGAATATGAGTTACTGAGAGAGGAAATTAACCAGATTCATACAAATGTGGAAAACTTTAGACCAGTTAGGCCGCCACATAATGCCTGCCTCAGTTAAGGGTTCGGCAAGATTTAAGACCACCAATCTTTCCTACATATCGGGTAAATACTTCTCAGGAGCCTACTACCTCTATTTTGGCACAAATTCGTCCATTGACGCCACCTGTCCAAAATAGAAGAGAGAATAATCGTGATCAAAGAAGTTATAATACCAGACAAGAGACGACACCAAATCAACCCCGTCGATCCGAAAACCGACTCCCTCCCCAGAGAACTTATGCGGAGGAAGGCAGAACGTTTACCAGACGAATTGACATTCCAGCTGTTTGCTGGAGATGTGGAGAAACAGGCCACATGAGAAACCAATCTCAGGGCACTCCTCTGTGTTCCAGACAGGAAAACTAAATGGGAGCTGTCAAAACCCGAGGCCAACACAGCTACCCGAAACTCAGGCCTCAAAGACTGATAAAATATCTTTATGCACCGATGATCGACCTCATGTTGACGTTATGATTTTTGATAAGAAATATTCCGCTTTAGTAGACACTGAAGCTAAAAGGTCCTATTGTGGAGATAATCTAGCGCAGTATTGTCAAGAAAGACAGATTCAAGCTCAATCTTCACCCGTTACCCATGCAAAAGTTGCCGATGGGGCCGTTATCCCGATTAAAATTGCATACTTTCTAGAACTTAAAGTAGAAGGAAGATATACAGTGAAACAATGTTATACTTACCTGGCATGAGCAATTCGCTGCAAGTAATAATAATCCCATAGATTTCATATCTGTTATAGAGAACCATGAACCATTGACTTTGACTCCAGCTGAGCAAAAACGTCTAGATGCGGTTTTGGACCAAGAACTCACAGATTTTGAACAAACTTTAGGCACAACGCCGCTTGTAAAACATTAAATTAAATTAAAACCTAACACAGAACCGATAAAACAGCGATACCGTTCACAGAATCCGAAGATGCAAGCCATTATAAATGAAGAAGTAGACAGATTTTTGGAAGAATGCATTTGTACGTGCAAGACAAATAATACTTAGTTAATTTTCCTAAATAATAATTATTCCGTTGCACTGAGCCATACAGGTTGTCACGTGACACCGCAAAGTGCGCGGATAGAAAGTGCGCAACCCACCGGCGTGATGACGAGAGAGAGATCATCGTAACCTCCATATTGAAACCGGCTTGTTTTACTCGGTTTTTCCAAAACTACAATTCAATCAACTGCAATTAGTGCCAATCAATTCTAAAATCATTCCAATCCGTTACCTCAACTCCTCACAGTGATTTCGATCAACTCAAAAACTCTGGTAGAAGCCTGGACGCCCAGTGAATGGAATTTGTACCGCCGAGAAATAGAAAGGTAGGTGTCAATCGACATTTTGTATGGTTCTCGCGTTATTTTCCATTTTGATCCTTAATGCGTTAAAAGTTTAACCAGCGCCTAAAGCTATCGAAAGTGTGTATGTCTTGTGCATACATTTTAATGGTCCATCGATCCAAATATTCAAAAAAAATACAACAAAAATCAAAATTCATTCTTCTTAAACCAAAAATCTAAAAATTTTACGACGCCATTAAGGACCAGCAGGCAGGCTTTATCAGTGACGAAGCGACACGCCTTTCCTAACATGTTTAAAAATTTTATCGATTTTTCTGCAGCCTAAATTTAAAGGTCGCGGTTGACAAAACAACTATTTTTTGTTTACCTACGGGCGAGTGAACGAAGGTCAAAATAAAAAACTTTGTGTACAAAATAAAATAAAATAATAAGAAATTGTGAAAAACGTTTTAGTGGTCAGTGATAATACTTATTACTAATTAAACAATTAAAATGACTAAAACCGGCCTGGATAAGGCAGTGCAAAAACGCACAGTTTATGTTACGCGGATTACCGAAACATACACAGCAGCCATAAAGGCTCAAACCGATTCAAATGTAAAATCTATTTTCAAAACAAGGTATGAGAACTTGGAAGAGTTTTATGATGAGTTTAAAAAACTGCACAATGACGTCATTAGCCTAGTGGAGAACGATGACGAATACAAAGTGCAAGATAAGGTGCGAGAAGACACAGACAATTTTTATTTTCAAACTAAAAGTATTTTCAATCAACTTTTTCCAGAACAAAATATTTTACAAGGCATTTTGTATCTCTTCAAAATCAAACAAACAGTCATGAATACAAGGATCTATTAAAATTGGATGTCCCATGTTACGATGGCACTTTATTAAAGTGGATCACTTTTTATGATATGTTTTGCTCATTAGTGCACAACACTAATATGCCTCCAGTAAGGAAATTTAGACATTTAATTTCATATTTAAGAGGTGAACCACTCAGTTTAATAAAACACTTGCCTATTAATGATAATAATTACAATATTGCTTTTCAAACACTAGTAGATCGATACCAAAACAAAAGACTTTTGGCAACAAGCTACTGGAACACCGTAAATAGTACGGTTCCCTTAAAAAATAATTGCTCTTCCAAGGATCTTAGAACTTTACTCGATAGTTTTAATGAAAATATCTCTGCTTTAGAGTTATTAGGTTTTCCAACTCAACATTGGGATTTCATACTTTTCAACATGCTTCTTTCGCGTTTAACTACCTCAATACGAACTTCTTTTGAGATAGAATATAGTAAAATGGAGCTTCCTACCTACGAAAGCCTTACAGAGTTCCTCAAAAATCATTGTAGGGCCTTAGAATCAGTTTAAATCATGCAAAATATTTCTTATTCAACTATGCAATCAGACAATTTACAAAAATCAAATCCAAAACCACCTAAGCGACAATTCAATTCAAATAATAATTACAACAGTTACTCAAAACCATATCAACCACAAGTTTACGTGGCAAATACAACTCAAAATCCTCAAAACTCAAAAATAACTTAATTTAGCAATAATTCGCAATTCCAACCAAATCAATCTAAATTCTTTAATTCAAATCAACAACCAAATCAATCTAGTTTTAGTTTCACTCCAGAAACTCAAAACAACTCAAATTCAAATACAAATCAATTTAACTCAAATTCAAATAGACAACAACAATTAAATAATTCGAATTTACAATTTAATTCGAATCTGTTTCAAAATAAATACAAATGTCGTTTATGTACAAATAAACAATTTCACAATCTTTCACAGTGCCAGGTATTTTTATCAAAAACTATACAGGAGCGTAATGCCTACGTTAGGCAAAATAATACGTGTAGCAATTGTTTAAGATCGCATCCCTTAAATTTATGTCAATCTACTTTTTCTTGCCGTATCTGTGGCCAGCGTCACCATACGAGTATTTGTAATAACTCGCAAACTACTCAATCGAATTCACAAAACGCGTATTTTACAAATGTACAACCAACCCCAAACTTAAATCAAAATTGAATTCAATCTTCCCAAAACCCCAATCAAACACAAAATGAAACACCCAATGAGGGCATTGATTACATTAATTGTGGGTGCACCTCACTCACTACTCAAAAACCTCAAAGTACTATTTTACTTTCTACAACAAAAGTAGACATCCTAGATAGTCGTGGATACTATCAAACTATACGGGTTGTCCTCGACAATGCGTCAGAGGCCAATTTTATTTCTGAAAATTGTCTTAATCGCCTAGGATTATCTAGGAAAAAATTCATAGTCCCCATACGAGGCATCAATCAATCTACTTCAACCACCAATGGCATAACAAATTGCACAATTAAGCCTGTTGGCCAAAATAATCCAACGCTTTCTCTTGATGTCTATGTCTTGCCAAAGGTAAGTGCAAATTTGCCATCTTTTCAAGTTAATCCTCACAATTGGCATCATATCTCTAATTTAAATTTAGGAGATAATACTTTCAATATTCCCGCACCTGTAGACATGCTTTTAGGAGCACATGTTTATTCTCAAATAATTCAACCTAACATTATTCCTGGAGAACCGGGGCAGCCAATAGCACTTGAAACCTTGTTCGGCTGGGTGCTCCTGGGAAATACGGAAATATCAAATCAACCTACATACAATTCAACTTCATATTCATGTCACTTTACTTCTTTACAAAATAATTCACTAGATCAAACGATGATCAAATTTTGGGAAGTTGAGTCTCTCCCAACAAAGAAGTTCCTCTCTCCTGACGAGGAAAAATGTGAATCATTTTATCAAAAAACTGTCACGAGAGATAGTTCGGGACGTTTTCAAGTTTCATTGCCATTTCGTCACTCTAGACCTATTTTAGGAGATACCTACTCACATGCTTACAAATGTTTTTTATTTCTTGAGTCTAGACTGATAAAAAATCCCGAACTATATTCACAGTATTCCGAATTTATGAATAACTACTTAAAAAACGATCATATGAGTTTAATTCTAGAATCAGAATCAAAAAATCAATTCATAAATTATTTACCCCACCACTGCGTTGTACGCCCCGATAAATCAAGTTCACGCGTTCGAGTAGTTTTTAATGGCTCGGCAACAGCGGGTTCAAAAGGTATATCCCTTAATTCTACCCTTTTCCCAGGGCCCAAATTACAAACTGACATCAACTCAATTCTGTTAAAATTCAGATATCATAAAATAGTCATGCTCTCGGATATTACGCAAATGTTTTTACAAATAAAATTAGCTTCGGAAGATCGTGATTATCAACGTCTTCTGTGGCGTTTCACTTCAAGCGATCCTATTCAAGAATACAGACTTAATACTGTCACGTTTGGTATCACATCTAGTCCTTTTTTGGCCATCAGAACTATTCAAGAGTTAGCCAAAATCCAAGAAAAAAACTACTCAGAAGATTCTAGAGTGCTCCTAGAAGACATTTTTGTCGATGATATCTGCGCAGGCGCAAACTCTATAGAGTCGGCTCTAGCTCTACAGCGAGATTTAATCGCTCTTCTAAAATCAGGCTGTTTTGAGCTTAAAAATGGGCTAGTAATCACCCAAAACTATTATCCTCTCTATCACCAGACGAATGCCAAATTCCCTTTTCTTTTGACAAGGAAAATCCTATATCCATAAAGGTTCTTGGACTCCAGTGGGACCCAAAATCAGACAGTATGTTTTTCTCTTGTCAGCCATCGGAAAAACGATGCACAAAAAGAAATATTCTAAGCGCTATTGCTTCTATTTTTGATCCTTTAAAAATGCTTTCTCCAATTTCATTTTTTGCAAAATGTCTTATGCAAAAATTATGGATTTCCAAGATAGGATGGGACGATCCCGTGGACAAATCTATTCTTCAGCATTGGACACAATTTCAAAATGAACTTAAGTGCTTATCAGATATTAAATTTCCTAGGCACATTTTTTCTAAAGATATAATATCTTGTCAACTGCATGCTTTTTCGGGCGCATCAGAATTAGGCTACGCAGCTTGCGTTTATTTACGTATCGAGCTGTCAGATCAAAGCATAAAAACTTCCTTAATTATGGGCAAATCAATGGTCAGTCCCTTAAAAACTATTAGTCTCCCGAGACTAGAACTTTTAGGTACTGTTCTTCTTACTGAATTTCTTAGTTTTGTTATAAAAACTTATTCCCCTTTAATTTCAATAGATAAAACTTACGCTTATACAGATTCTCAAGTCGTCCTCTTTTGGCTTTGTAGCTCACCTCATAGATGGCGCTCTTTTGTTGCTAACAGAGTTAGCCAAGTACAAGAAAAACTCTCTAATGTAAACTGGTATCATGTAAAATCACAAGAAAACCCTGCGGATGTCGCCAGTCGTGGCACAACTCCTTCTAATTTTATAAACCACCCCTTGTGGTTTACAGGGCCTTCCTGGCTTAGTCAACCATGTACTACATGGGACTTAAAAAATCCCGCATTACTCCAAAACTCAGAAACCGATTTTCAGCAAATTTTAAATGAAGAAAAGCCTGGAAAAATAACACTTACTACAAACAGCGATTATTATATTCTAGACTTCCTTGTAAATAAATATTCATCCCTTTTTCATATTCAAAAATTAATTTGTCAGATTCGACGAATATTTTATAATTTTAAAAACAAAAAGGAACCACTTACAGGTCCCATTTCTATTTTTGAAATTCAGTATGCTTTAACACTCTTGGTTCGAAGAAGCCAAAAATTACATTTCTCTGACCTCTTAAAACAACTAAAAAACAACGAACTTTTACCCAAAGCTTTTCGAAAAATTGCACCCTTTTTGGACACTACCGGACTGATAAGGGTAGGTGGTCGTCTTAGGCATACGAATTCTATACCTTTTGATGCAAAACATCCTCTATTGCTTCCCAGATCAGGCAGGTTGTCTGACCTCATCATTGAACATATTCATAAGGAAGTACTTACTAAGACAACAATTCTGGATCTTAGCATCCCGCAGAGCTATTCAGTCAGTTTTATCTCGATGCATAAGATGTTATCGCCTTAGACCAAAGGCTTACATCCCTTATCAAGGTGACTTACCTTATTTTAGAATTTCACAACTAAAGTGCTTTTATCATGCAACTTTGGACTATGCTGGTCCTATAAAAATTTCACCAGGTCGTTGGTACCGGGGTACCAAAGAATTAAAAGCCTATATCTGCATTTTCGTGTGCGCAAGTACTCGCGCTATCCACACAGAAGTTGCGTCAGACCTTACTTCTGAATGCTTTATAGCCGCATTTAGAAGGTTTGTAGCTAGAAGGGGTCGTTGTAATTTTTTATACAGCGACAGAGGCTCCAATTTTCAAGGAGCAAACTCTGAGCTTAAAAAGCTCTTCGAAGCTTCCTCTGAACATCTTCAGATCAAATGGCATTTTTTTCCTAGTGCTAGTCCTCATTTCAATGGCTTATCAGAGGCTGGTGTTAAATCAGTAAAAACACATCTTTACCGAGTGATCGGAAATCAGAAGCTTACATACAAAGAACTAAATACTTTGCTTGTGCAGATCGAGGCATTGCTAAATAGTCGCCCAATCTCTGCGCAATCATCCGATCCCAATGATTTTTGTCCACTCACTCCCGGACATTTCCTTACCATGGAACCTTTAAACCCAGACCCAGACTTATCACAATTAAAACTAAACACTCTTTCTCGGTGGCAACTTGTTCAGCGATTGAACACTGATTTTTGGTCCCGATGGAAAGAGGAGTACCTACATACTCTACAGCAGAGGTCCAAGTGGACAGAAAAACCTACTAAAGTCGAGTAAATACTTTAGTAGTCATAAAAAATGAAAACAAACCACCCTTGCAGTGGTCTTTAGGCAGGATTGTAGATTTGCATCCTGGTTCAGATGGACATGTTAGAGTTGTCACGATTAGGACTCAACAAGGGCTATTTAAACGTCCAATTGTTAAATTGTGCCCTTTGCCTTTTAACACTCAAGCAATGTTCATTCTATGTCAGTGTCGTCATAGAATTATTCTTTTTTTTTATTTTATTCCTTTTCGGGAAATATATTTTTTTTTGTTTTGTCGCGGCAAAAAATAGAATAACATTTTGTCGCAATTTTTTAACTTTTTTTGGAAATAATAATTGTTATTCCCTAGTTATAATACATATTATTTTTCCTGGTTCTAAAATAGTATTTTAGGGCGGCCGGGAAAGTGTACGTGCAAGACAAATAATACTTAGTTAATTTTCCTAAATATTAATTATTCCGTTGCACTGAGCCATACAGGTTGTCACGTGACACCGCAAAGTGCGCGGATAGAATGTGCGCAACCCACCGGCGCGATGACGAGAGAGAGATCATCGTAACCTCCATATTAAAACCGGCGTGTTTAACTCGGTTTTTCCAAAACTACAATTCAATCAACTGCAATTAGTGCCAATCAATTCTAAAATCATTCCAATCCGTTACCTCAACTCCTCACAGTGATTTCAATCAACTCAAGAACTCTGGTAGAAGCCTGGGCGCCCAGTGAATGGAATTTGTACCGCCGAGAAATAGAAAGGTAGGTGTCAATCGACATTTTGTATGGTTCTCGCGTTATTTTCCATTTTGATCCTTAATGCGTTAAAAGTTTAACCAGCGCCTAAAGCTATCGAAAGGGTGTATGTCTTGTGCATACAGCATTATAGAACCGTCATGTAGCCCGTGGAATGAAAAATATTTAGGACACATGATAACGCCACAAGGCATAGGCGCCGACCCAGGGAAAGTAGAAAGTATTTTACAGATACCTCCAGCATTAAATCAAAGAACATTACGAAGATTTTTGGGAGTT
The DNA here is from genome assembly GCA_963576565.1 of Aspidapion aeneum. Classification (NCBI taxonomy): domain Eukaryota; kingdom Metazoa; phylum Arthropoda; class Insecta; order Coleoptera; family Brentidae; genus Aspidapion; species Aspidapion aeneum. The sequence continues at coordinate 128,321,047 of OY755038.1, forward strand.
GCATCCTGGTACCGTCGATTTATTGCAAATTTTTCACAGATAGCAACACCGTTAAACAAGCTATTGAAAAAGAGAGAACCATTTATTTGGACTGAAACTCAACAAACCGCATTTGACAAGCTAAAAAAATGTCTAACTGAGGCTCCTGTTTTGGCCTGTCCAGATTTTTCTAGGCCATTTGTCCTACAGACTGATGCGTCTGAATACGGACTAGGCGCTGCCTTAATTCAACATTACCAAGATGGTGACCATGTAATCGCTTATGCGAGTAGAACTCTTACATCTACACAGTGAGTGAGTGTGACAGAGAAAGAGTGCGCTGCCATAGTTTGGAGAGTAGAGAAAATACATCCCTACTTGGGGCTATACCACTTTACCGTCGTTACTGATCACCAGTCTCTCCCTTGGCTGTTTTCTTTAGATAGCCCATCTGGCCGGTTGGCCCGTTGGCAGCTGTTTTTGCAGCAATTCGATTTTGAGATAAAGTATCGTCAAGGAATTTTAAACCGGATTGCTGACGCCCTATCTAGAGATCCGTTAGAGACTGGAGAATCGGAACCAGAATCTGACCCAGTATTTATCCTAGCCAACTCTTCGCCATGTAACTGGTATGCTAACAAATCAGGTTGAAGCAAACCCAAAAGCATCTCCAGATTATTGCGTACGAGAAGGGCGATTGTATAGACATTTTTGGGATATGTCAGACCTAAAGGAATTTACAGACTCTTGGAAACTGTGTATACCGAAGACTGCAAGAGTGCAGGTTTTACAAGAAAACCATGACTCTACCACTGCTGGTCACATGGGAATAGCTAAAACCGCTGCAAGGATTGCGTTGCGGTATTATTGGCCAGGCATGTTTCGAGAAATCGCTGCCTATGTCCGATCCTGTTCTTTATGTCAGCAGTACAAGGTCTCGCAACAACAGACTCCACGAAAGATGCAACCGTCACTTAATAAAGACCCGTGGACAACCGTATTTACAGACTTGATTGGCCCGTTACCGAGATCAGCTAAGGGCCATTCGTTTGTGGTGATGTTTCAAGATAGGTTTACCAAATGGGTAGAGTGTAGACCTCTACGTAAAGCTACCGCCAACTATGTTGCTCAAGCCTTACACGAGTTAATTCTCGCAAGGTTCGGTTGCCCAAAAGTTGTTTTAAGTGACAATGGTGTACGGTACAAAGGTAAGGCTTTCCGTGAGATCATACAGGGTTATGGCATTCGCAATCGTTTCACTCCTATGTATACTCCTCAGAATAACCATGTAGAACGGACTAATCGTCCTATGAAAACGATGATCGCACAACTTTCCGAAAATGAACAGTTTGCGTATAATACTTCCCGACATGAGTCTACCGGTTTTTCCCCAGCATTTCTAAACTTTGGACGGGAGTTAGAAATTCCGAACGCCTTACATAGATTACTACCCTCTGAAGAGGATGATATTGACCGAGAACCCGACCTGAACCCAGAACAAGTGTCGAACCGTGTACAAAAGCTAAAAGAGTTGTACAATTTGACCCGTGTTAGACTGGCTAGAGCGTATTCTTCACAGAGTCGTTATTATAATTTACGAAGCGCCAATTGCGATGCCATGTAGGAGACAAGGTCTTTAAAAAGGAACATCTGTTATCCTCCGCAGTAAAAGGGTTCGCAGCAAAACTGGCACCGAAATATTCAGGACCGTATGTATATTTCACCTGTTGTTTTTAATCTTAAAGATCAGCAAGGAAAGAAAATTAAACACATTCGTATTAAAGATTTAAAACCGGCTCATGTTCGTTAGTTATTGGGTAAAGAAATGAGATTTGTTTCTAAAACCAGTTTCAAATTCAAGGTCAAATTCAAGTTCAAGTTCAAGTTCAAGTTTATTTTATTGGTCTAATAAATATCAATACAATAATTGAATTTAGACAAGTCAAGTCGTATGTTTTTATAAAATAAGATAATGTGTGGCACGGAATTAAAATAAAAAAATAAAATAACTAATTAAAAAGCCAGTAAAACACTACAACAAATCTGAATAAAAAAATTTAAAAAAAAATACAATAAACATAGAGTTAAAACATACATATATGTGTGTAAATAGTCATAAAAGATGTATAAAAACATAGTACATAAAATTACTTTGGTTTACTCTTGTCAAAAAACTCTTGAATTGAGTAGGGCTCCATATCACAGATGTATTTAAAAATCATAGAAATACGCTTTTTATTACTGTGGCACTCTAGTATCACAGATGGTAGCATATTTTTAAATTTCATACACTGAGTCTGAGGGGAACTCTCAAACAGTGTCAGTCTGTGAATCGGCAATGCATACTCGGCTTTCCTTTTGGTATTGTAAGTATGTGTCTGTTCATATTTAACAAAATCTGACTGATGGTTAAGGACATATACCAGACATGAGTATATGTAAATACGCGGGACAGTCAAAACCCCCTACATGAATCAGGGTATTTCATGCCAAAGACTACCCCGACAGCTTTTTTTTATGAGAAATATCTCCTCAAACAGGCTTGAGCTTCCCCACACCACGATTCCATACTTCACTCTGCTATAAAAGTTTGCAAAATAAATGCTCCTAAGAACTGAGCTATCAAATGATTTGGAGAGTATCCTCAGTGCATAACAGACGGTGTTTGGAGAATTACACAGATTATTTATTTGACTGTTCCATTTGAAATCTGAGTCCAGGGTAACTCCCAGCAGTCCAACACTATCTGAGAAGCTTAATTTTTCACACTGTTTTTTTGATTGGTTTGTTCTACAGAGCATACATTGTGTTTTCTGCTTATTAATTACTAGGTCGTTTGTGTGGTCTCAAAAGTTGAAGCTGAAATTTTGATGTTTGTATTATCAGCATAATTTTTAAAGGTTATTTGACTCAGTTCAGAGATTATGGGAAGATCGTGGATAAAGCAGATAAAGAACACCTGTGTTGTAAACCAGTTTTGAGGACTCAAAAGCACCCTCTAATCTTAAAGAAAAGATTCAATCCATTGCAAAGCCCGGCCACGAATCCCCAGTTTATTAAGGTTCCCAAGCAGTGTGGCATGGTTGAGGGTGTCAAAAGCCCTAGACAGATCAAAAAAAAGGCCCACTGTTATCTCTTAACTGTCCACCGCCTCCAAAACGCCCTGAACAAAGGCACTAAGGGCTGTTTCGGTCGACTTGTTTTTGACAAAGCCATGCTGGAAGTAAGAAAAAAAATAATAATTTCTTTAGAAAAGACAATAACCGGTTGTACATTAGGATCTCCAAGGGTTTTGAGAACACAGACAATAGGCTTATTGGGCGATAATTTCCAAGATCTTCTAGACTACCCTTTTTATGTAGTGGAACTATTTTAGAAAGCCTCAGACACTCCGGAAACACCCCCTCATTAAATGAGGCATTGAAAATATGTGTCAGTACTGGAGCAATAAATACTATGCAAGATTTCAGTCGTTTTGGCGATATTTTATCAAAACCACTGGATGTCTGTGGCTTGAACTTGCGAACAACTTCGCAAACTTCTTGCTCAGTCACAGGAGAAAGAAACATGGAATGTAGGCTCTCCCCCAAAAGAGAACTAAAATATTTTTTTACCTTTCTAGCTGGCCTATTTTTAATTATAGAGTCTACGCTCTTTACAAAGAAGGAGTTAAAATTATTTGCAAGTGTTTTTTTGCCTTTGGTTCAAGGCATAGTGCAGCTTTTTTGCTTAGAATTTTTGACCGTAAAGTTGACTAGCTGCCACACACAGCGCGATTTATTTTCAGAAGTTTTTATCATGTTTTTGTAGTAAGAGGATTTTGATTGGTTAATGATTACATTTTATTTTTCTTGTAGAACCTTGACAGTCTCTTTATAGGCTGAGTTATGTCTAGAAATGTCTTGACCTGCTTGTAGTTGGCATTTGAGCTCTCTAAGCTCAGGGGTGGGCCAATTAATTTTGTTTCTATTAATGTGCTTGGGCTTGGAGGGAAGTTTTTTGATGGGGAAGCTAGTGTCAGATATGCTGTCCAGTTGCTGCAAAAACAAATCCATTTTTTTCAAAGCTGTTGTGGCTATATAGACCTGCGACCAATCAGTATCTGACCAATTTTGTTGAAAGGTAGTTGTGTTTTTGCTTGAAAACACTCTTTTTTGAATAAATAGCTTTGTATTAGTTTTTCTAGCCAACTCAAACGATATTATTTGGGCTTTGTGGTCAGATACTAAAGAGTTTGACACAGCAGATTCATAGTTATGGGATATATTGGTTACAATATAGTCAATGGTGGTTTGGGTGTCCTCAGTGACCCTTGTGTGTTCTTTTATTGTCATGCAAAATCCGTATGAGAAAATGATAATTTTTAGTTTTCTTTTTTCTGCAGACTCAACGGAATAGTCAATATTTAGATCACCCATAATAATAATGGATTTGTTTTCACAGAACACCAGCTCAAAAAGATCCCCAAAACTTACTAACTAACTAAAAAAAGTAGTGGCGTCTGGTCGAAGATATATGCAAACAGTGACTAACTTTACTGTGCCAAGAGAACATTCAATAGCAGAACACTCAAAATTGCCTTTAATGGACAGATTTTTAATGTCTTCTCTCTCTTTTACGTTTAAGCCCTTCATTACATATACCGCCGATCCACCCCTTTCACCGCATTCTCTACAGAAGCTGGACAACAGTCTAGGATTTGAAATAAACCCAAATGTACCCTGGTTTGAAAGTGTTCTGTCCGACAAAGAAAGTCACAGCTATTTTGACCAAGTAAAAAAAACTCAAGTTTATTATAGTTTTTCCATAGTGATCTGACATTCTGATGAATACACTTCAGCATATTTGGTTGACCCTCCAGATGCAGCGGTGATTTTATTTACTACCGTTTTTTCCAATGAAGTCAACTCTACTAAAAATTTTGCGCCAGATTTTGCGCAACGCGATTGTTACAAGCACCATACCCACGATTAAACTGATTAGAAAAGACTTTTCCACAAATATTTTCTTCATTTTGTTTTTGTTCGGGGTTATGTTTGACCGTCTCCCTTTATCAGCTGATTTTTCACAGTATGTGGTCTGGCAGCCAGTAGTACAACTGCGTGATTTCGTTTTTCTTGAAAGTGGTGTCGTACTCTTCTATGTCGGCGGCCTTTTCGAAGTTATGGTTTGACTAGGCTTATACTGAAGTGACGGAGGGTTGATTAATACATTTTAGAGCACTTTTATTTTCGAAGTGCTTGCATAACATGCACTTGCTTCGGTTGCTCTCAGAGTCTTCAACCTCTCTTCAAACGCATAGTTTTCAGCTTGATATTCGTTTTTTGAGCGAATGTTATTGGAATTAAATTGTAATTGGAACATATATAGCGCACGAGTAGAGTGTTTATTTTCGTGAATCCAGAGTGAAGAATTCTTTGTTTTGGTAATCTGTGAAATATCAACGAAAACGCCTATACCGGTCATCTTTAGGTAACTTTCCATGTGTTGATTTAGTTGATCAATGAGTTTGTTTAGGGTTATTTCGTGATTCTGGGATCGTGTAGCTCCAACAACAATCAGGCTGGTTTTGCGAGCAACACAACGTAGTTTCTCATCATCATTTTCTAGCAATTGCCCAATGTTAAGTTTTGTTAGTAATACTACAACATAGTCGTCGGTAGTGAAAGATTTACTCAGTAGTACTACTTATTGAATTATTTTTGCTGTTTGAAGTAAAGTTTGTCTGACTATTTGTATCCAATGATCTCTGAGACTTTATCTGTTTGATTAGGTTCGTACAGCCTTTGGCTGTGTTATCACCGAGTAATAAAATTTGGGGCCTCTGATAGGATACTTTCATGTTGGTATTGTTTTCTGTAGTAGTCGACGGCTTAGTTTCTTGATCTGAATAGCCAGAATACATATCACTTTGGGTTTCTTTGTCTACCATGATTTTTAAAAGAGCTTCTGACACCAGTGCCTCGTAGTAGATCTGATCGTCACAATCGGTTTGGCATGAAGACGGCGACAGGTTTTCTGGTCTTTTCTAGTAGATTGATCGTCAGCCTGTGTTCCTGTGTTGCTTGTGTTTTTATTGATGGTTTGAGTAGTTATTTCGCATTTGACTCTATTTGTAACATCACATAGAGCCCTTTTGCTCATAGCTAATTCTTCTTCCGGACAAGTTACAAGACTTTGTTTCTCTCTAATTTCCTTAAAAAAATTAATTTTCCATTTCAAGTGCATCCTCATATATTTGCTCTTTGGTCTTGACGAGACTACTGATATAGTTATCTTTTTGATCTATGATTTTTTGCAACTCTGTATTTTAATTTTTTCTCTCTTGAGCTGCTTCCAAAAGTGCTGTACTATTCCTGTCCATCTCAGCACAAGTTCTGGAACAATATATATTTTATGGCCTGCTATGGGTGTCCAGCCGTATTTTCTGTCCCAGCAGGATTTATGCATGATATTGAAGCATACTACACAACAGTAATTACGAAGCTCCTGTTTCTGGTGGCACCTGTAGCTCATTTTGAGGAGTGAATATCCTGTTTACACTGCGACAGTATACTTTAATCTAGAAATCTCAAAATTTAATAGTGAATCGGCAATATAAACTCGATTTTAGGCACGAATTTTAAGAAGTGAGGTTAGAATTTTTTGAGTAGAAATACAAAAAACTCTTGATATTACGAAATTTCCGACGAGAAATTATTGGTTATATTTTTCCTAGTAACGAACATTAGCGTTTTATCACTTTCGGTGTTTAAATTTTATTTATTTTCCGGTTCGAACGAGATTTTGCGTAGGAGCAATTGTTTTCGTTTATTTCGCGTTGTTGTCACTACAAAAAGTCTAACAAACGGGGTTCCTACTAGTTAGGTCCTCTATAACCGTTTGGTACTATGTACCCGGGGTACATACATAGATTTGGCTTCGTTAACCATTTGGAGTGACCACCAGTAATTGAGAAGAGATGTATCACGGGTACTCAGTTTAAAAAGAGACCTCTTTAATCATTTGGTACTTAGTATCCAGGGTACATAAACCGATATGGCCTCGGTAACCATTTGGAGCTACTACCAGTAATTAAGAAGAGACGTGTTAGGGGTACTCGGTTTAAAGGAGGCGCAAATTTTAAGAAGCGAGGTTAGAATTTATTGAGTAGAAATACAAAAAACTCTTGATAATACGAAATTTTCGACGAGAACTTATTGTTTATATTTTTCCTAGTAAAGTAACTTTAGCGATTTTAGCGATTTATCACATTGCATGAATTTTTAATTTTTTTATCGTTGATATTAAGGGCGCTGACCGGGGGTTCACCCTGTACATGCAATAATGCAGGCGTCAGCTCATAAATCTTGTGGTTTTGTCTTTCTTTGAGTTTGTTGATATACTTATCCTTTTTCATTAGAACAGTGGAGTTTCCCTTATGCCAGATGCAAACGACTAAGTCCTCGTTTTCTGTTTAAAAAAATTTTGTGCTTGCAACTTCTAGATATGTGTTTATTTTTTATGTAAAAGTTTATTATCATATTTGTCGTCTGGCCTCTTAATATGTTTTGGGCCTGAGTGGAAGAGCGTGTTCCCTGCTAGGTTACTAGCAGGCAGCGCGAACTCTGACCGTTGCCATACATCCTAATTTTAGATATATGAAGCATATGTATTTATATTTTTTTGTGGCTATAAAAACCTTAATTATTATTTAATTATTATTATTATTATGTGTTTTTCTTCGTTATTTATTTTTTGTCCCAATATACAAAATTCCAAATTTTTTATTGTTGGTAAAGGAATATTATGGTTTTTAGTTAAACGATTATTTTAACCTCACTAAGCCTGGCTGTCTGTCTATCTATCAAATCTTGCGATTAATTTTTGAAATATGTCACGTCAACCGATTTTAGTCAAATTTGGCAGTAGTAGGCTTAAGCGGGTGCTGGACCACTTTTGAGGAGGGAATGACCTTGAATGACCTTAACGGTCGTTGCCTTGTTTTATGTAGAGACGAATAGTCTGAGTAGTATCTTTGACCTTAAAAAGTTGTAAAGGTAAAGTTGACCTTGAATGACCTTGACGATCGTTGCATTTTTATATGTAGAGACGAATAGTCCGAGTAGTATTTTTGACCCTGAACGACCTTGACCTTGTCTGACCTTAAGCACAAAAAATACCTCTATCTTTGACTCTGATTTGTTTTAGACTTTTGAAAGATTTACATTATCCCCACCCTAATAATTGTATTTAAACATATAAAAAGGAAAAACAAACCCACTTGAAGTATTAGTAGATTTCTGTATCTCAACGTGTCAAATCACTCTCTAAAATAAAAATAAAGAAAAAATAGTTTAATTTGTGAAAAAACAATAATTTAAAGGTAATAATATGGATATTTCAAAAACCAAACTTGAACAAATAAATTTCGAAATAAACAATAAAGCAAATTTTCAATTAAAATCTTTAGATTCATTAAAAGTTAATACCACATATGTTATTAAAGAAATGTGCACCATTGATACCGGTTTTGGAAAATCTGTTTTAATAACATTGGCTGAAGATGCTGATGTAATCAAAAATATTCTCTAACCTATCTGGGGCAAAGTGAACCCACATACATCGGTGCAGAACGTAAATCCATATTTGAATTTGGAATATACTAAATTGCCTTAAAATTATTGTGTGTTAAAATATTATTCTTAAAGTATTAAAAATATGAATCGTTTGGAAGCACAAATTCACGATTTACGATTCTGGTTATTTGACAAGTCTGACGAACTGATGGAGGGTGACCCTTCACTAAAAGATGTAGTTAGAGCAAATAATTTTATGGATGGTGTCATTCAATGCCAAATGTTTTTTATGGGTACTCAAACACTAAAAGAGTTTTGTAAAAACATGAGATGGCTGAATTTATTCTATCTTCTGAGGCCATTGGAAGACATTCCACTAGAGTTACTCTTTCCACCGCTCGATGAAGATGAAAATGAAGATGGTGGATTTAGTGAGAACGATGATTAAATATAAGACATTTACCAAAAATGTGTATTTATAATTAGTTTATGGTATGTAGATTTAAATTGATAAAAGCTGTAATAAAATATATTATAATAAGGAATAAAAAAACTATTTTTTAATTGGATTTGTTTTATTGCAATATTATTTTTATCTTTTTTTTACAAAATTTTATAATAAAGTAACAGTATTAGTATAAAACACAAAATAAATATATTATAAAAATTAAGGAAGTGTAAAAAACCTATATTGATTTTTATTTGATGTGAATTTAAAAAATATATTAAAATTCAAATATTTTTTAAACGATATCCGATTTATTTATCCATGAATTACATCTATCTGTAAAACCTAACCACTTAACAAAGTATTGCTCCAGTTTATTACACTTCCTTTTCTTAATAATTTTCTCCACTAAATATATTGGCACGCTGGTTTTCTGTAGCTCCATTTCATAAAAAGCACCAAGTATAGGTTCTCCATCAATACTTTCAATTTCATAAGTGGATGGATTCGTTATATTTACTTTTACAATTTTAAATTGTTCCGCTGACTACGATGGTGTGTACCCTTTTTCAAAAATTGACTTATATTTGCTTATACGAACTACGTCTCCAACTTTGAATTTAATTTTTTTAGGTACAATTTTTATATTTTCAAATGCGGTTATTCTAGTGGTGGGTTTCACATCAATTGGTCTCATTTTAATAGTTGTGTGAATTGTTTTATTATATTTATCAACAACATCCTGTAAAATATGAAACCACTTATAGCTTCCTAATGTAGAGAATTCTTTATAAAATTTGTTTTTAAAGTTTTGATTACTCTTTCCACACTGGCTGCCTTCTTTACACTGTATGTGTGGTAGTTAGTAATTTACAGACTTCTTTTTCATAAGTGCTTGAAAGTGTTTATTAAAAAATTCCGATTGATCAGATTGTATGTTATGGGGGTAATAACCAGCTTGCTTAAAAACATCCCTCATTGCTGCACATATTTCAAGTCCTGTTTTATTTGTATTGGTCTAGCCCAGACAAATTTAGAAAAGCAATTTATGCATACTAAAATGTATCTATACCCCAAATTATATTTTGATAATTGTCGTAGTTCAGCTAAATCAATCTGCCATAGATCCTTAAAACCTTTTATTAAGGTTTTTCTTCGCAGGAATATTTTCCTTGTAGGTTTATGTAGCTCATTAACCACTTGAAGTTTTTGCTCACTAGTCATTTTTAAAATAAATAATTTATTTTTTCAATTCAAATGGGTGTATGATATTCTATGCGTCCATTTGACCAAATTATTGGTTTCAAAGGGGATTCAAGTGGCTGATGTTTCAAAACTTTTCTTTCTATGGTACTCAATCTCCTATGTAAATTTAACAATAGTTTACCACTTGTCGATTGTTGCGTTTTTATTTTTTCTAAATTGGTTTTTACTGCATCAACAGATTCTGCTATAGCTAGCTTTAGTTCTTCAACTAGTTTGTTTATACGATTTTCCAGAGAGTCTAGATTGATAGCGTCTTTATGATCTACAGCATCTGCTATATTACATAAACGTTTGTTCTTAATGTCGAAATCATTTTTAGCGGTCAACTTAAAACCATTACCCTTCAATCCTTTTATATATGTAATTTTGGAAGTTTTTTTTATACTACCAAACTTGTCAATCGTGTTCTTTACACCTCCCATGTTAGATAGTAACTGAACAATATATGCTACAATCAAAAAGTGAGTCCTAATATATAACCCCTTCTTCTCTTAATTCTTCAATTATAGACAAAATTTCACCATCATGACCAGTATGCCCATGAGCCCATGAGCCATTTTTAAGCTCCATAATAATCGCAAGCGACTAACTAATTCTTTAGCAGTATTCCATTATACATAGTTTACTTTATTATTATTGAATTTTTTGTGATTTGAAATTTTATTTCTGGTAATACCAGAACCTTTTTTACTTCTACCATGTTTCGGTGTTAAAAGTGGTTTTATAAAATTTGTAAATTTTACAGATTGGCTGGTATTTACCCCATATATTTTATTATATTCATTGTAATAGGCATTTGACAAATTAAGTATTTGCTTATAATCGCTGAGTGCTTTTGGGCTAATGACCCAATGTTTGACACACTTGGTTTTTAAAAAAATAACAAGTCGTATAAATCACAAATGGCAGAAAATGCCCCAATCATATTTTTTTTCACGCCAAAGAGTTATTAGTTTAGTCTGGAAATTTTATTGTAGCATTACCCATCTGAAAATTATCATTGTTGGAATTGTACCTAACACCAGATATGGTGTCATAGATAGATGGGTTTGATTTAAGCCCCTCCATATAGATTGTAGATATAGAATTTAAATCTTCCTCTATATCTTGTCTCAGTGATTCATCCATAGCTTCATTGTTGATACTCTTTTTAGGTGATAAATGAGAACTAGCATCTGCATTAAATGATTTTTGACTTTGATTAGAGTATGAAGATATTGGTGTATCCGGCAAGGGTGGTGAAGCTGAGAGGTAAGATCCATGATGAGATTTATTTCCACCATCATCATCTTCCGAATCATAAACCATAGCATTGGCTGCAACTCTCTTTGCTTTTTTTGCTTCCACAGCTATCAAAGGTGTTGTTATATCACTACTTGTCCTTTTTACAATTGCTGCATTTTTAAAATTTTCTGAAATTTTTGACAATGGTTTTAAGATGGGTTCATAAAATTTCTCAAGATTTGTTTCATTTTGCAACTCTTCATTTTTTAAAAATTTAAATTTTGTTCTTACTGTATCAGTCATAGCAACAAGACCACGTTTTACATCGATCGATCGATCGAATTTGACATATTTACAAATAAGATGTTTGCAGTTGTTCGTTCTAAAAGCAACTAAAGTTGTTGCTACACATTTATTAAACATATATGTAACTATCAAATCCTTTTCTATATCTGCCATTGTTTAAATCTGCATCTTTAACAATAACTAGAAAACCATATTTATCGTCCCAGCATTTTCCACAGATTTCTTGACACTTAGTAAAAGTAAAGTCTGGAAAAACGTGATCTGAAAAAATATGTCGCAGATTCATTTCATCTTGTTTAAATACCATTATGAAATTTGAATTATCTCGAACTAGTTGTTTTGGTATTCTAGAGCAAGTCTGTGCTAGGTAAAAACAATCTATATTTTTATGCCTCCCCATACTGTAGTATGATTTTATTACACTCTGACCATCGCAAATTACATCATCGAAAATAAATATCGAATTTGGTTTTGCCTCAGGTGGTGGTATAACGCAGGATGTATCATTAAATGTGTAGTATCCAAGCCCCTCAATTGGCGATAAAATTTGCTTTAAAAATTCATATTTTGATTGAAACAATGATTTGAATATATATATATATATATATATATATATATATATATATATATATATATACATTTTCAAATTTTAATCCAAGTGGGTGTGTAATAAGAGTGATAAGCACATTGGTTTTACCACAATTTGATGGCCCAATTATTAATCCACGTATTGAATTGGGTAGTAAAGATTCATGACGTTGATATGTAATACCACAACCCGTCTTTTCATCCCAATTTATAATTGAGATTCTGTCTTGTTGCTGCACTATGCGCATTTTTATATGAACTATCTTTTAGTATTTAAGCTAACTTGTATTTATATCAAAATCAGTTCGATATCATCTATCAACAGAAAAAATTCAGTAAAAAAGGGGCGAGGCGTATTTAATTCACTTTTAAATAAACTTCCTGTAGAATTACACATCTCGAGTTATCAATATTGTGGTCCTGGAACTAAACTAAAGACAATATTAGCGAGAGGTGATCCTGGAATAAATGCACTAGATAGAACCTGCAAAAAACACGATATTAGCTACTCTATTAATTTGGATAATTTAGAAAAAAGACACAAAGCTGATCGCGAACTAGAAGAAAGTGCGTGGCAAGTTGTTAATTCAAAGGACGCTGGAATAAAAAAAAAGGCTGCTGCTTACTTTGTTACAAATTCAATGAAAGTTAAGCGAAGATTTGGAATGGGGTTAAAAAAGATAAAATCAAAAACCCGACAGGTGGCTTTTGGATCTGCGATATGTCGAAACGTTCAAACAAAACTTAAATCGATCTTGAATCAAAATAAGGGGAAATTTCAAAATATTTCCAAAATTTCAAAAATTGCTGTGATCGCAGCGCGAAAGCATTTAAAAGCTTTTGGTATGAAAAAGAAGATTAGAACCCCAAGACTAATTCCCATTCCTAAAATTTAGCGGGTGGCGTTGCTGGTATACTTAAAGCAATAAAAACCGTTAATCATCTTAAAAATAGTGCTGCTGGTGTTAAAAACTCTCAAATGCTTGTAGAAAGTAAAAAAGAGGGAGGTTTATACTTAAAACCGTATCGAACTGGATTAGGACAAATCCAAAAAACTAGTAAAGCCCTTACGAGCAAGGGCATTATCAAATATTGATTTGGAGAGATATGATATGTTGGTGTATTTATGAGAGATAGTCTTCCTAAAAGTGGACCTCGCAAAACTGAATCGGCCTTCATAAATTTAGACAGTGTAAATAAACCAGCAACACATTAGGTTGCCTACAGAAAGAAAGCTAGAAAAGTAATTTATTATGATAGTTTTGGAAACTTACCCCCACCTTTGGAATTCATAGAATACATGTATAAAGGATGTAATTATGCCACAGAAATTTGGTATACATATAAAAACCAACAAAAATTTAATACAGTATATTGTGGTCAGCTGTGTCTACAGTTTCTTTTAAAAAATAACATATTTTTGTAGTAATTTTAAAAAATGAATTGAAATAATTCCAAAAGTGAGTATGCACTAAAAGCATTTAGGAATGCAAAAAGTTTGCTACCGATGACGAGTAACGAACTATGTGGTTTACCTAAAGAAGTAATGATTGCATGTGCACCAAACGAAATAGCTTTGGTGTAGTTGCCAGAAGAACTTAAAGAAGACATTGATATTTAAAATTTCAGCATTGCTACGACCATTACTCTACAAACAACTCTAACGATCAAATTGATGGTCCACCACCAAAAAAAATATTTTATTGTATATGTAATGCAAACGGCTCAAAAGTGTTAGACACTTTTTTTGATCTAAGGAAATTGTAAATTGTGACATCATATCCAGTTGTTGTAAGACACAGTAAAAAAAAATGTCTTATACTTTTACATTAAGTGGTTATTCAAGTATTTTAAGTGCCAACTTCTATCCTCCTATAGAGACAAACAACAGAGAAAAATATGGACTGGGTCTTATAGGATTTTATTCATGTATTTCAATTTTTAACATAGATGAAATTAACAATTGGTTTGGATTTAGTAAGCCAAACTGGGGAGGGCCAGTAATGTTAAAAATACCTCCTGGTAAACGTCGCCGTCGTGGTGTAGTGGTAGCAGTGTTTATTTCCCACACCAGCGGCCCGGGTTTGATTCCTGGCTAGGTACTTGGTTGTTTGTGTTTGTTTAAAAATGCTTCAACTTTGCTAACACTTTGCGAAACTGGGCGATTGATCCTGATTGGATGGAAAGTCCCAGTATAAATAAAAAAATAAAAAAACCTCCTGGTGCATACAACATAACCCAAATACATGATGCAATGCTTAAAGCTCTTCAAAAACGTGCAAAAGATCTAGATGACAATATTTTTAGCTTACGTGCAAACAATAGCACTTTAAAATGCGAAATTAAGTCAAAGTATCTACTTTACTTTAAACACTACAACTCAATTGGACAGTTGTTGGGATTTGCAAATGAAGAGCGACTAAAGCCCAATGAGATTCATGAATCTTCAACAATAGTTGATATTACAAAAGTTCGCATTATAAGAGTAGATTGCAATATAACAACCGGTGCCTATTTAAATTCAGAACAGGCGCACTCTATTTATGAATTTGACATTGATGTGGAACTTGGGTATAAGCTAACTAAAGAACCAACAAATATCATTTATATGCCAATCCAACCAGAGGGTCATCAGTTTATGGACAACATTACACAAGGATCGTGGATGATAGAGGAAAGCTCATTAATTTTCAAGGGGAAAAAATAATTGTAAAATTAGAGCTTAAAAGGTTATAACGAAAATGGGTATTGTTATCATCATCAAAGCTATCCAGTGTCGCAAAAAAAAGATGTTAAGACTTATATTCCAAATAAAACCGATGCAGAAGCAGTAGAAAAACCATTCATATTAAAGACTTGTCAACAGAAAGATCTAAATTGTCCACAGTAGAAAAAGTGTTTTTGAAATCACTTGGTTTACATTTAAAAAGAGCTGTTTAAAATGATTTCAACTAGTGAAAAGTTAGAAGCAACCAATTTTTGAGAATTCAATTATAAGTCTGGAAGAGCATAGTTATAAACCGTATGGAACACCATCTTTTAAAAACTCAGATGAAATTCGTATCCCAATTCAATTTCAAGATCTAATTTTGGATGTTTCCGAAAGTTATATTTATATAGAAGGAAAGTTTGCACCAAGTGATGCATCTAAAAGATGCTACTTATCAAATAATGCTCTTGCTTTTTTATTCGAAGACATTCGGTGTAAAATGGGTGGTGAACAAATTTGCGTTGTTCGAAAACCAGGAATTACTTCAGCACTAAAAACCATTGTTTCATTTGATAGTAGTCAAGAAAAGCTTCTTTCAACATACGGTTGGAGTTTAACAGAAGCCAATCAATGCATATTGGACAAAACAAGTCATGTATTTAGTGGTAGACTCCCATTAAAATACTTGATGGGATTTGCAGAGGACTATAGAAAGGGCATTTTTAATCAAAAACAAGAACTGATTCTCGTAATAGCACACACCTTCAATAATTGTTATATTGGTGAACTTAATGCGGAAATCTCCATAAAATCGAATGGAAAATCCGGCACATAATTCCAGAGGATCGTCAAAGGATTAATATTCTATCTAAAATTAATAAGGGTGGTAATAATGTTAATACCAAAGCTGCCTATCACAAGTGGGACTTGTATGAACTGCCTCTTCTTCAGAGCACAGCTTCTGATACGTGGGCATTAAGAAGTAGTACGAATTTGGAAAAACCACGATACATTATTATTGGATTTCAAAAGACTGAAAATTGCAATGCCAGAGACAAAGATGCCACAGAATTTATCTCTGCTGATTTGGCTGATATTAGATTATATATTAATTCGATAGTTTTCCCCTATGAGAGGTGGAGTCTCGATTTTTCAAAAAGATTATGCGGTCCTGCCTACTATGCATATCAAAATTTTCAAAGCAGTTACTATGGAAAAACATGTAATGAACCAATGCTTGATTATTGTTATTGATGCTTCGCATTAACAAGATTCAATAACCTCATCAACAGTGGATATTAAATTGGAATTTAACACCAGAAAATCTAAATTTCCAAATGATGTAAAAGTGTATGCTTTACTTATACATGATTCCCTAATTTCCTATAATATTCTAAATGGTACTGTAACAAGGGGTTAATTTCAATGTAATTTTATTTATGATGTTTTTGTATGTATTTTATTGATTTAAATGAAAATAAATGTTTTGAATTTTGTATTTTAAAATGATTTAGATATAAATATATTTTTCTTAAATAAAGTTTAAGTAAAACACATTTTATAGAATACTATTTGTTTTTATATTTTTATACTTATGATTAAGCTATAACAAATTTGAATACTCAATTGCACACCTATTCACATAATAAAACTGATACAACACATATTTACTTGGAGAATAGATGGTAAATTATTCAATTAAAATAAGTGTAGTCTCCAAACTAATAAAGCTATTACAAAAATAATTCATTCCATCGATTCAACAAACATATCCAAATAAATTTTATCATACAAAATTTTTTGGTAAAGTTTAATTTTTGGAGATATTTACATAATAAAACAAATAAAAACACATTTTGACAAGTGGGGTAGATGTCTAATCAGTTACAAATGGGTGTAGCTTCTAAACTAATAAGGTTATTACAAAAATAATTATTTCAATCGATTAATCAAGAATGCGTTGACAATTTCTATCATATAAGAATTTTTGCTGGACTTTAATTTTAGGAGATAATGACATAATAGCCCAATTAAAATTGTAACTATTTTAATTAAATTGATCATAACTGTTAAAATAATATTAATATCACAATAAAATTTTAACAGATCGAAAGCTAACCTATTTTTTCACAATTTTTATCTCTTAAATATTTTCAATTAAGACGCTACTTTACAAGATATTAAGAAAAAACATTTATTTTAAGACATGAAATTACAAGTCTCAATTTTAATTGATACTTAAAAAAAAAACCTTTTGCATCCCCCAGGGTACCTTATATCTATGCAGTGTAACAAAGTTACCTTTTTTTACATTTAAGTAGCCCAAGCAGTTGTTCTTTCAAAAATATAATTTAGTTTTATCTTGTAAAGCTAACTTATCGGTTAATTTGACCCGGATCTCCCCTATGAATTTTCCTGCACCTTGATCCATAGTTAGCGCAGGATTTTGAGCATGCGCCGGAATCATTTTTCATATATGGTCATACTACTTTCGTATTAGAAAACAATGACATGCGCCGTGGCACATACTTATTAAATGGGAAAATTGGCGCCTTTATGCCTGCGCATTGATGACTATTTTCCATATTTGGAGATAATTAATTCGTGCGTGCGCCGATCCTAGCCAGAAGTAACTAGATTCTGTTTTCTAAAAAACCGTTTAAAACTGTGATCCGCCGTTGTGTGTGACTTATCAGGTTAACCATTTACAATGTTAAATACATTTTGTTTTATTTATTTTCATTTTGCTTGATAATCTTTAGTACTCTCGTCTTTTATTTCTTTTCTTTTGTGATTTGTTTCCGCTTATCTTTTGTAAAATTGCAAAATCAAACTGTATATATTTTGCTGATCAAACCGGTATTAAATTTTTCTTAAATTAATTTACGACTTTAGGGAAAATCCATGCCGAAATTTGATGAAAGTAGGTGTGTGATTTTCCGGGCTAATAACTATTATTATGGTTCTTTGAATTATGCTTTAAAATAATGACTGTAATTTAATAGGTCGTTTTTCATTCTTGGCTCACAAATTCTTCGGGATTGTGGGTGGTTGGAGTGGTAACTACTTAATTAATTACACGTCTCCGGTCCGTTTTCTTGTTGAATTATGCTTTAAAATGATAACTGTAATTTAATAGGTCGTTTTTCATTCTTGGCTCACAAATTCTTCGGGATTGTGGGTGGTTGGAGTGATTAACTACTTAATTAATTACACGTCTCCGGTCCGTTTTCTTGCTGTATTATTTAATTAAAATAATAATAATTTTGTATGTGATTTGGTTTGATTTATGCTTTAAAATAATAACTGTAATTTAATAGGTCGTTTTTCATTCTTGGCTCACAAATTCTTCGGGATTGTGGGTGGTTGGAGTGATAACTACTTAATTAATTACACGTCTCTGGTCCGTTTTCTTGCTGAATTATTTAATTAAAATAATAATAATTTTGTATGTGATTTGGTGGGTTGTTTTCATTTTTGGCTCACAACGGCTTAGAGGTAGACAGCAACATAATTTTTCAGTCTTTTTAAGAATACTGACATACCGAAAATGTTGCTGGCTGCCCCATGGGTTTGTGCGTGATTGGAATGTTGACAGCTAAACTGTCATGTCTGGAATGTCCACGTTTTATCTCCTTGAATTAAATTAAATATTTTATGTTATTTTACAAATTTATCTTCTTTTGGTCAAGCATAAACCATTTCACCCTGTAGAACAAACCTGCATAAAATTTGGTGAAAGAAGGTAGCTGACTCTAGTATTTTGTAAAGTAAATAAAACTGAAAATTAGAGTACTATAAGATGTCATTTTACTAAATTTTATAACTGATGCATTTGGACTTTTCTTGCTTTTATCCGTACATAACATAATCTGCTTTAGAAATAAAATTTCGGACTTCCATTGTCTTTATTTATTTTAAAACAAGACGTTTCGGTTAGTAAGTATCTCTAACCGTTATCAAGTGTAAACTAAACAATCTAGTCTCTAGGCTACTACTTATACTACTTGGTGTGCAGTCAGGTGTGACGGCCCGCCCCCTTTTTAATCGTAAGACGCCTGTTTTCCTTAAGGAGTGGTTTCCATATGTTTGGTATGTCCGTGCTTGGTTGACTGAAAACTTCTTTATTCTGCATTATAAACGCAGCTTCAATAAACTTTCGTTTTCGCCAATGCGCCTCCTTATGTAAAACTTTAGCTTCTGACCACTGAATCCTGTGATCATTTGACAATGCATGATCTGCTAAACCGGATTTTTCAATATCCCCTAATTGGGTACTTTTTAGATGTTCATTTACTCTAACCTGAAGAGGGCGTTTCGTTTCACCTACATATGATTTACCACACTCACACGGGATTTGGTAAATACATTCCTTATTTTTTGAGGGATTGTCTGGTTTTGTTTTAGTTACAAAACTTCTTATCGTATTTCCCGAAGAAAATACTGTTTTTATATTATAGTGTTTAGCTACTCGTCTTATGTTTTCTGAAATCACTTGAACATATGGAATGTTAATAACACCTAACGGATTATTATTTTGAGAATTTGGTACATTTAGTTTGTTTTTAATTTTAAATATCGTTGAGTTTATTAATTTCTCGGAATAACCATTCTGTTGTAAGTCCTTTTTAATGTTGTTAATTTCTGTGGTTAATTCTTCATTATTATTAGAAATATTTACGGCTCTTAAATACAAACTTCTTATAACTCCTTGTTTTGTTGCAACAGAATGATTAGACTTAAAATTTAGGTACTGTCCCGTGTGTGTAGGTTTCCTATATACAGTGGTTTGAATGTTTCTGTCTAATCGTTTGACAAGAACATCCAAAAAAGGTAAGGCCGAATCTTTTTAAATTTCCATGGTGCACTTGATTGTTGGTCGAATACCGTTTAAATGGTGTAGAAAATTTTATAGTTCGTCATCATTTTCCGGCCATATAATAAATGTGTCATCCATGTATCGTAGCCATAGTTTTGGTTTGACTCTTGCTGTTTTGATCGCATGGTCCTCAAACCACTCCATGAAGATGGTTGCTACCACTGGCGAAAGAGATGAACCCATTGGGAGTCCATGATTTTGCGCGTAAAACTTATCTTTCACTTGAAAGTAAGAGTTACGGAGACAGAGCTCTCAAATGATCACAGGATTCAGTGGTCAAAAGCTAAAGTTTTACATAAAGAGGCGCATTGGCGAAAACGAAAGTTTATTGAAGCTGCGTTTATAATGCAGAATAATGAAGTTTTCAGTCAACCAAGCACGGACATACCAAACATGTGGAAACCACTCCTTAAGGAAAACAGGCGTCTTACGATTAAAAAGGGGGCGGGCCGTCACACCTGACTGCACACCAAGTAGTATAAGTAGTAGCCTAGAGACTAGATTGTTTAGTTTACACTTGATAACGGTTAGAGATACTTACTAACCAAAACGTCGTGTTTTAAAATAAATAAAGACAATGGAAGTCCGAAATTTTATTTCTACACAATCATTGTCTACGAGTTTAAAACAAAGATAATCTGCTTTTGAGTAAATTTAACCTAAGCTTGCTTCAACTTCGCTTTGTTTGTTTACATTTTATTATTTAAACACTGCCTAAACTAAACACAAGTTGCTTACTTACAGAAGGTTTATTATAATTTTCAGGGGTGGTTTAATGTAAATTTTAATATTTGCTCCAACATAAAATCAAAGGTATCTTAATAATTTAAGTTACCCGAGATTTGATTTTCTTCATTCTGTTAAACTGGGTGAATCTTACGGTTAGCATTATGTATATTACATATTTTGGTGATATTCTAGGATGTAAAAGAAAACTACACTTTTATATAATAAAAAAATTAATTTCATTATAACCACAGTGTTAATTATTATTAAACTCAAATTTGAAGTAATACTTTACCTGTTTTCTCCACTGTATAAAAGCTTCCCGAGAGGCACAGGGGAGTCTAAGCTCCTTTATTTCTTAGAGTGGCGCTCGAGGCATCTCTTTCTGTCACTTTTCTGTAGGAAATTTGACAGAAACCCTGGGACGTCAAAGTAAGGGGAAAACTCAATAAGGGGGATTTTTATATTTTTAATATAATATTAGAAATTAGTATAAATTCAACCCCCCAGAGCAAACACCCTCACAGCAGGCCGCGGTGTCTCAATACAAGAACGAGAGACACTCAGGTATTAACTCGACCAAGTCATCCAACTGACTCTAAATTCTTCTTTCCCACTGTCAAAGGTATGATAACTCAAATTAGACCTTTTCGTGTGTTAAAATTTCTAATCGCAATTGGGCGATTTTGCCAATATAATTATCAAATACCAAATTGCAAATAATGCAAGGACCTAAAACTATAAACAACAAGTGAAATTAAAGAAAGAAAAATAAGAAAAAAGGGAAAAAGCCTAGATAGCAAGAGATCCCGGGTTCAATCCCCGGCCGAAGCAGAAAACTTTTTTCTTATTTTTCTTTCTTTAATTTTACTTGTTGTTTATAGTTTTAGGTCCTTGCATTATTTGCAATTTGTTTCCCCATGACCACTGCTGTATATTCAACGTGTTTGCCTATTTGATTTTTTATTTGTTACTTACTTACCTTATTTGCGTACCTATGCTTATAACATCCGTATTTTTTTTAGTCCTTGTTGTATATTCATCTTGTTAGCATATTATGACATCAATAACGTGCTTGTATATTTTATTTGTTATTTTCTTCCCCGTGACATCATGTGTATATTTTTCTTATTTGCATATACTTGTAACATGTTTGCATACATTTGTGACATCCATAACGTGTTTGTATATTTTGTTATTTGTTTCCTCGTAACATCCAGTGTATATTTCTTATTTTCATAGAGGTACTTGTGACATCCGTTATTTTTATGAAACATTGTCAACAGCACTGGATGTCACAAGTTTGGTAGGTGGTAGACGCTTTTTACTCATTGGGCGTCGACCGGTGAGATACCACCATGCCAGAAGTGAGTAGCGCTAAGTGGTATCACCACGTTCCGCTACTGCGCTGGCAGTCCGGTTCCAACAATGAGTAACAGATAGCATGATGGAGCCTCCAGGATCAAAATATTCCGGAGGTAAAATACCCGACCACTCGGATCTCCGGGCGTCGGGTGATCCTGGGGGTCCTTCATCCAAAGATATTAAAAGAAGACCAAACTCAACTCAGAATTGATTTTAGCAATATAAGAGGATTAAATACCAACATGAATTCAGTTCACCAACATCTTGAAGAACAAAGACCTGACATCCTTATTCTCACTGAAACTAAAATCAGTTCTGCAACACCTATTGTGAACTATCTTTATCCCGGCTATGACCTACACCACCGATTTCGACATAATTTTGGGATCTGTGTGTACATTAAAAATGACCTTTCATGTCATCGAGAGGGGAAGCTAGAACCAGCGAACCTCGATATCATATGGCTGAAATTCACCTCAAAGTCATCGACCAAGTTCATTTGCTGCCTCTACCGACCGCCAAGTAACACCGAGTATCAAAACTTTTTTGCGACATTATCCGAAAACTGCGATAGTATACAGTCTAATTATCCACATGCGGAAATTGTTTTTTTAGGCGATTTCAACGTTCACAATATACCCTGGCTAAAACACCACAACAAAACAGATAATGAAGGCAGGGAAGCAAAAGTTTTTGCCATAAGTTGTGGTCTAACGCAGCTTGTCGATGAACCTACCCGTATCTCAGAAAGGGGTGAATTTGCAGCGCTTTTAGACTTGTTCCTAACTACAAATCCTGACTTGTACACAATTCAAGTAGATCCCCCACTTGGTTCAGCCGATCATAAACTTATAAGAACAAAGTGCGAAATGTTCATACCGCCAAGCCAACAATCACTTCCTCGTAAAATGTGACACTATAAATCGGCAAAAAGGAATGACCTTAAACAGTTTTACTTGGATTTTCCATGGCAAGAGATTTGCTTTAAAACAGCTGATCCCACTATTTGCTGTAATCAAATAACAAAAGTAATCTTATCTGGAATGGATGCATATATCCCACATAAAATAAAACGCAGAGCTAATGCAAAACCTTGGTTCAACAGCCAGTGTCAAATGGCTGTACAGAAAAAACACAGAGCATATAACCTTTGGACACGACAACAAACCGCTCAAAACCACACATAATTTATAGAAGCCAGAAATAGTTGCAAAATTACTATTGACGCCGCCAAAAAACATACAATCAAAGAATAAAAAACAGGTTGCTGAATTGTCCAAGTAGTTCTAGGTCCTTTTGGTCTCTTGCAAAAGCCGTTGGATCAAACTTCACCAAGTCATCCATACCACCCCTTACAGATAAAAATACTCACTTAGCCACAACATCAGAGGAAAAAGCCAATATGCTGGCCAAAATCTTTTCCTCCAATTCAAACCTAACAGTGCCAAATGGAAAAACTCAACCGTTCATTGAAAGGGTTTCCCACAGTATGCCAGAGGTACCCTTTTGTCACAGAGAAATACGTAAATACCTTAAAAAGTTGGATACAAACAAAGCAATGGGTCCAGATGGCATTCCCGCGATAGTACTCAAAAATTGTGCTAGCGAACTAACCCCAACTTTTGCAAAATTATTCAATTTATCTTATAGGCAAGGAGTATATCCATCATCATGGAAGTCTGCCGCAGTACAACCAATTCCAAAGAAAGGAAAAAAGACAGATCCGTTAAACTATAGACCAATTGCTCTACTTCCGGTGATATCAAAAGTAATGGAAAAAGTTGTGAGCAATCACCTAACCAAGTACTTGGAAAAGTACAAAATTATCAACGACAAGCAATACGGATTTCGAAAATATAGGTCAACTGGCGATTTACTTACATACGTCACTCACTTATGGCATAAAGCGATTGAGTTGCGAGGTGAAACAAGAACAATTGCCTTAGATTTATCTAAAGCATTCGATAAAGTCTGGCATGAAAATCTGCTCAACAAGCTTAAAGCAACGTGATTGTCGCCGAGACTCTGCACTTGGTTTGAAAGTTACCTTAAGGATAGATCCATTTATGTTGCACTGGATGGCCGGAACTCCAACTCTTACCAAATAAATGCTGGGGTGCCACAGGGAGCAATCCTTTCTCCAACACTTTTTCTGATTTACATAAATGACCTCATAGATAAAACAGTAAATCCAGTTTATTGCTTTGCAGATGATGGCAATGTAGTCTCCTCAGTCATACCACCCACATGTCTCTCCGCACATGAATTTCATTACCTTAGACTAACTGAAATATCAATAACGACTTGGAGATAATAGAAGACTGGGGCAACAAAAACCTTGTACAGTTCAACGCGCAGAAAAACCAAGCAGCCCTGTTTTCAAAAAAGACCAGCACCGGTGAGCCAAACATCATGCTATCTGGAAGTGTTGTCGCATTGCAGAGCCAGTTGAACATCTTAGGAGTCACTGCAGAGACCAACATGTCTTGGCACAGTCACGTGGCAGATATAGCTAAAAGGGCGTCCCAAAAGCTTGGGGTGCTATTTCGTACAAGACATCTGTATACACCAAGCCAACTGCTGACACTCTACAAAGCCCAGATTCGGCCAACTATGGAGTACTGCTCACATATATGGAGTGCGGCACCCAAACATACCTTAATGCTTTTGAACACCGTGCAAAAACGAGCTATCAAGCTGATCAATGACCCCGCACTTACCCGTAGCTTGGATAGTCTCGAACATCGAAGAACTGTGGGCGATCTATCTCTCTTCTACAGGTATTATCACGGAAAATGCTCTGAAGGGTTGGCACATATGATCCCCCCGGGAGTAGCACCTACTAGGCGAACACGTCAAACAGACGGTAACCATCAATTTATTGTCAAAATAGGGGCACCAAGAGAATAAGTAAATCCACCATTTTGGATCGGCCATTTTGATTTTTTTAAGTTTGAGTAAAAAATTTTGTTAAATGATCTCAAGCAATGTAATTTTTCAATTGTGAGACAAATCGGTTCGTAAATAAGAAAATCCGCCATTTTGGATTCGCCATTTTGAATTTTTTAAGTTTAAAGATAAAACTGTATTAAGTGTTCTCAGGCACTGCAAACTTTTAAGTTTGGGACAAATCGATTTAAAAATAAAGAAATCCGCCATTTTGGAACCACCATTGTTGTAATAAAAAACGTAAATTGTAGTGTTACCAGGTAACCAAACACTACACCTACCAAATTTAAACACTTGACCTAATGGATTTAACTTTACTTAAAACACCCAAATTTCAAGAAAATTGCGCAAAATTTTTTTTTAAGATTTTTTTCCATAAATAATATAATATCTATTTTGTTATTCGTCTGCACATTTTATAGAAAAAATATTTTTTACTTCGGCGCCGAGTTGGCCCGGCGCCCAGTTGGACCGACGCCCAGTTGGCTCGGCGCCCAGTTGGCCCGGCGCCCAGTTGGCGGCGCCGAGTTGGCGGCGCCCAGTTGCCCTAGACCGATTTTTAGCTGATCTAAGGTTTGTTTTTTTTTTAATAAACTTGCCTAACCACGTCATTTTGGGTTAAAATTTATTATTTACTTTTTAATAATTTTCGATCTTTTGGTCGTTGAGATTTTTTTTCGATCTTTTGTTTTCCGACCAAATGCATTCGATTTTTTGCCTTTCGATCTTTCAAAAAAATACTCGAATCATATAACATGGTAAAAGGGGGACTATCTATTTGTACACCTACAGAAACGCCACTGATTTTTTTATAAATCTGCAGGTTCATTCCTTGCATATAATCTAAAAAGCCGACAAACGGCTTCGCGAATCAGAGGGTCGGCTAAAGTCACCGTTTATACCAACTAAAACCGTAAGTTAAGAAAAATGAGCCTATCACATTGCATCTGTCCACCTGGTGCATTGAAGTGAATTGATTAATAATCACTTTTCCAGATTTTTACTAATTTCCACTAAATTTGACTTGTGCAGCGTTCAAAATCAGTCGGTGTGTGGGTAATTTGAAATATTGTTTGTCACCAAGTTTCAAATTTTTCGACTTTTCAAAGTTCAAAATGACGGTCATTTAAGAAAAGTAAACTACTAATCCGCTTATAATGAGAATTTTAAAATAGTAAATAAAGAAAAAGAATCAAAAATAATTTGCAAATAAAATACTCTCCCAATTTTCGGGCACCTAAGCTAACAAAATTAATGTATGTATAATATAATTTTAACTAATTTTGGTGCACAAAAAAAAACCTGTATGCGACACCCGGGCACCCGACCAATGGACCAGTGTAATACCAAGTATAATGTATTAGCTCACACGTATACTATAAGTAGGGTGAGCTATGGTGTCCGTCTGTCCTTCTGTCCGTCTGTCCGTCTGTCCGTCTGTCCGTCTGTCCGTCTGTCCGTCTGTCCGTCTGTCCGTCTGTCCGTCTGTCCGTCTGTCCGTCTGTCCGTCTGTCCGTCTGTCCGTCTGTCCGTCTGTCCGTCTGTCCGTCTGTCCGTCTGTCCGTCTGTCCGTCTGTCCGTCTGTCCGTCTGTCCGTCTGTCCGTCTGTCCGTCTGTCCGTCTGTCCGTCTGTCCGTCTGTCCGTCTGTCCGTCTGTCCGTCTGTCCGTCTGTCCGTCTGTCCGTCTGTCCGTCTGTCCGTCTGTCCGTCTGTCCGTCTGTCCGTCTGTCCGTCTGTCCGTCTGTCCGTCTGTCCGTCTGTCCGTCTGTCCGTCTGTCCGTCTGTCCGTCTGTCCGTCTGTCCGTCTGTCCGTCTGTCCGTCTGTCCGTCTGTCCGTCTGTCCGTCTGTCCGTCTGTCCGTCTGTCCGTCTGTCCGTCTGTCCGTCTGTCCGTCTGTCCGTCTGTCCGTCTGTCCGTCTGTCCGTCTGTCCGTCTGTCCGTCTGTCCGTCTGTCCGTCTGTCCGTCTGTCCGTCTGTCCGTCTGTCCGTCTGTCCGTCTGTCCGTCTGTCCGTCTGTCCGTCTGTCCGTCTGTCCGTCTGTCCGTCTGTCCGTCTGTCCGTCTGTCCGTCTGTCCGTCTGTCCGTCTGTCCGTCTGTCCGTCTGTCCGTCTGTCCGTCTGTCCGTCTGTCCGTCTGTCCGTCTGTCCGTCTGTCCGTCTGTCCGTCTGTCCGTCTGTCCGTCTGTCCGTCTGTCCGTCTGTCCGTCTGTCCGTCTGTCCGTCTGTCCGTCTGTCCGTCTGTCCGTCTGTCCGTCTGTCCGTCTGTCCGTCTGTCCGTCTGTCCGCCTGTATATATATGTATGACTGTATTTCTGCATGTCTCTATGTCTGTATGCCTGTATGTTTATTTTTAGTATTATTATTATGCTTTTGGTGGATGGTCTCTTTTTATTTTGCAGTTGTTGTGTTACCTTTATTATTTAATATTATTATCCTTTTACCAATACCTTCAGTTTTATTCTAAATGGCGCTAAATATTGAATAAACTTACTTAATTGAGATTTAGATAAATATTGTATTGTATTAGTTGTTTTGACTAAAAAAACGATTTATATACAGGGTGTCCCAAAAGTCCGAGTCTACCCAAATATCTTCTGAACTAATGAAGATAACTGAACCATATTTGGCAGTGATTTATAACATCAAAAGATCTATTTTATGAAGAGCTAATTGTGCTGCCCCTACATTAGGGGGGGCATAGGGGCGGTCAACTTTACATTTTAAAATTGAAACCCGTATCGAGTGACACCTCGTTTTAAAGGTATTTGAAAAACTAACACTTTTACATAACCGTCAGCTGTCTGCGTTAAATATGTCAAAAGTTATAGACTGTCAAACCTAATATTTTTTCAGTTTTTGTCAAAATTAACAAGTTTGTTGTTCTAAACGAAAGCCCTATTGAGTAATACCTTGATTGAAAGGTCCTTAAAAAGTCAACATTTTGACCTAACTGCCCCTTGCCTATGTAAACGTGTCAAAATCTATCGACTGTCAAACCTATTATTTTACCATTTTTGACAAATTTTACATGTTTTGTCTAACCATACCTTGTTGGAAAGGTCTTTCAAAAACTAACAAGTGGCACTTGGATACGTCAAACATGTTTTTTACATCTTTTGATAAACTCCGATTTAAAGTGTTTAAAATGACACGATCAAATGAAAATAAAGTTAAAATTATTTTTTTTTATAGACAAACAAGATGTTATAGGAAATCTAAACGCCTTTTCAACAATGCGACAGACCTGTGCCCCACACAAAATAATTTCAACTTGGCATCTTAAAACACTTCAAACTGAAGTTTGCCAAAAAATGTAGAAAACATATAGACATAAACAAGCGGCAGTTAAGGCAACATCTTAGTTTTTGAAAGCCGTTGGGAAGCCATAGTTAGACAAAATTTGTGAAATTTGTTAAAAATGGTAAAAGAATAAGTTTGACAGTCGATAGATTTTTACACGTTTGAAATAGGCAAGGGGCAGCTACGCCAAAATGTTAGTTTTTCAAAGTCCTTTCAAACAAGATATCACTCAATAGGGCTTTTGTTTAGAATAACAAACTTGTTCATTTTGACAAAAACGGAAAAAAATAACTTTGGCAGTTCATAGCTTTTGACAGATTTGAAGCAGACAATTGACAGTTATGTCAAAATGTTAGTCTTTCAAGATCCTTTAAAATGAGGTATCACTCGATAGTGGTTTCAATTTAAAAAATTTAAGTTGACCGCTTCTGTGCCGCCCCCTAGCATATGGGAGGCACACCCGCCGTTTCGTAAAATAGATCTTTTGATGTCATTATCCACTGCCAAATTTGGTTTAGTTATTTCTACTAGTTCAAAAGGTATTTGGGTGGACTCGGACTTTTGGGACACCCTGTTTATATATATATATATATATATATATATATATATATATATATATATATATATATATATATATAAATATATATATGTCTGTATGTCTGTATGCATACATGTGAGCTAAAAATTAAAAAATATCAAAGTGTGAAAAATTATTTTAAAAAATTTTCTATTAGTGTTTGAGATAATTGCCTTCAAACTTCCAAATTTAACATGGACTGATAAAATAAAAATTTAATCAGAATTTTATATTTTTCGGATTTTATTTTTATTTTATCATTCCATGTAAAATTTGAAAATTTGAAAGCAAATATCTCAAAAACTAATCTATGGATTTTCGAAACTTTTACACGGTTGTAAAGATATTCAAGAGAACTTCAAAATAAGGTATCACTAGATCCACTTTCCCTATTCAAAATATAGGCGTAAAGTATACCCCTCGAAGATGGTGCGCGCTACAAAAATTTCAAGATAGCCAAAAGGTGTCCCCCTCGCAAACAAAATCGATGTGTCCGAGCGTTTCTCCAAATTCACACAAAAAATACCAAAAAACACGTCTGTTACCTTTTAGCTGGAACACCCTGTATATATATATATATATATATATATATATATATATATATATATATATATATATTCCAATGTGACACGACTCCCGATTACTCATAAAAATCTTCTATAGTATTCTTTTTCAGCTAAAAAAGTAATAAGATCGAATTTCAAAGAAAAGTTTCTTTATATTACAAACCCTAAAATATATGGTGACTGTAAAGAGCGAAGCTCTTTTTCCTTTGAGATCAAATAAAAACTTAGTAGGAAAGACAAGGGTTAGAAAGTGATGCTAAAGCAAGTGCGGATCTGGGTTAACATTTAGGGGAGGGGCTGGTAATGCTTGGTAATATTTTTTTGTTTTTAGCAATTCGCATTATTTTGAAAGAGTTAATTATTAATTAAATTCTCATAATTGTTTTCTAGGGGTGGTAATTACCGTTTTTCCCACTTAATTTGATGCTTGCGCTAAGGATAAAGCTAACTATTGACAAGAAACCATTACTAAGTATTGATATTGTATAGCTGATAGCTATTCAAAAGCGTGCAAGAAACTGAATTTTTTACAGTATTGTTTGCGCGCACAATCTATTTTTATGCACTATTGATTTGGTCGGATTCTTTGCCAACCGTCAGAATGAAATACTGACGAAAACGTCGGTATGTCCTACTTTGTTTAAAATTTCATTTTTGATGTTATGAAAATACCTCACACTTATCTTTTTTCTCAGAATCAATCTCTGGACTCGCTTACTTAATTCTCAATTATTTTTAAACGTCTTTTGAACCGCTTTACACGATTTTTATTAAAATAAACTCAGTGATTTTATTTTTGTATAAAACTGACCAGCTTAAACGTCAAATAGCAAACAAAATCGTTATTATTGTTTTTAAAAAAGTTAAAACACTTTTTTTAAATTTTGCATTTTAAAATTAAAAGCACGGTTTATTACACTTAAAAATGTTATATATTTAAATTTACAATACAAGTTTATAAAAACAATTTTCATTAAAATTAGGATGGCATTTTTTTTAAATCTTTTATTTTAAAATTAAAAACACGGTATGTTACATTCAAAAATCTTAAATTGTTAGATTTAAAATACAACGTTAAAAAATATGCTTTATTAAAATTAAAAACAATATTTTTTTAAATCTTGTAACCTAAAAATAAAAACTCGGTTTATTAAATTCAAACATTATACATTTTCAGATTTAAAATATAAGGTATACAAAATATTTTTAATTAATTAACTTTTTTTATGTTTTATTTTAACATTAAAAACGCGGTTTAATACATTCGAAAATCACACATTTTCAAATTCAATACAAATACATTTCTAAAAAACCAGACATTTCTAAATTTAAAATAGCAAATATAAATATTCTTTAATAAAATTAAAAACAATGTTTTTTTAAATCTTATATTTTTAGATTTAAAATATACAGAGTTTTAATTTTTTTTATTAAAAACATTTTTTTAAATCTAAAAACAAGGCTGATTACATTCGAAAATCATACATTTTTAAATATAAAATATAAGCTTTAATTTTATAAGTAATAACGCGTTTCATTTAAATTAATGTTCTTAGATAGTATTCATGGCGCCTTTACCCTACCTTGTCTATAAGAATTAATAATCAGTCTATATTGTAACGAAGTTACTATTTTTTATTGTTTTAATTAATTTTCTAGACTATTTAAGCTCAGACAGTTAAAAAATATTTTTACTGAAACCTGACTCAATTTTCGCTTATTCATTTTGTTTCATATTTTCCGAGGAAAAATGCCGTTTTGACATATGAATGTCATTAAAGCCTCTCAAAACGTTTGTTACAAAAAGACTAGATAAAATAATATTCCGAATAAGTCAATCCACGTTCATTTTTAAAAACGTGGTTGGGTTTCATTCGGTTATTTCCGTTGGTTCTCGATTTGTAGCCGAGCTCTAGCCTATAAAACAGCAATGCCTTCGCCCATACGGGGATTCGAGATTTGTTTCTCGTTCGAGCACAATGTATAGGTGGTACGCGGTGTGTGTAGATGTCGACCGGTTTCTGGTAAGAATGGGATTTATAAAAGAAACCTCGTTTTAGTCAGTTTTTATAATTCTATTTGATGTGAATTTATTTTGAACCGTGCAAATTACTTGTTTGTCCTTTCCCGATCCCAGGATTTCCCGTTAGTATCTTACATGTTTTCTGGTATTTATTAATTTTCTTTCGCAAGAAAATTAAGAAACAAATCGGGTTTATTACTTGTGGGCTGCAGGTTCGTCACCAAGTAATAATCATCCCGGATTTGACACACCAGTTTCCCTTGTCCTGGTTTTTATTATTTTTGTTCTCTTTCGAGAAAGCAAAAATGATAACAAAGCTATCGATTATATTTCGTGGGCCGTATGTTTCGTCACCGACTTATAATTGTAGCGCTTTGCTAAACCCCCCGTCCTCGGTTCCCGTTTCCCGTTTTTTTTTATTATTTTTGTTCTCTTTCAAGGAAGCAAAAATGATAACAAAGCTATAGATTATGTTTCGTGGGCCGTATGTTTCGTCACCGACTCATAATTGTAGCGCTTTGCTAAACCCCCGTCCTCGTTTCCCGAATCCCGTTTTTTTAATATTATTTTTGTTCTCTTTCGAGGAAGCAATGTTAACCGAAATATTTCGTGGGCTGTATGTTTCGTCACCGACTTATAATTGTAGCGCTTTGCTAAACCCCCGTCTTCGTTTCCCGTTTCCCTTTTTTTTTATTTTATTATTTTTGTTTTCTTTGAAGGAAGCAAAAATGATAACAAAGCTATAGATTATGTTTCGTGAGCCGTATGTTTCGTCACCGACTCATAATTGTAGCGCTTTGCTAAACCCCCGTTCTCGTTTCCCGTTTCCGGTTTTTTATTATTATTTTTGTTCTCTTTCGAGAAAGCAAAAATGATAACAAAGCTATAGATTATGTTTCGTGGGCTGTATGTTTCGTCACCGACTCATAATCATCGCGGCTTTGTGCAGCCAGCTCTCCCGTTTAGACAAAACCTGGTATTTATTAATTTCTTCCTAATTCTCTTTTTATTTTTCATAATTAACGATTTTTGTTTCTGTCACGATTATTGCTTCGTTATTGCCACATTAGACCCGTGTCCCACCGCGACCTTATAAACTTAAAAGTTGGTTTAGTTAAATTTTTTATCCGTTTCTTTTGTAAATAACCTGTTACCTGTTACCGTAAGACATATATGCTCTCACCGTAAATTAAACATGTTAAAGTGGTACCACATTCCGTTTCTATTTGTAAATATTCTGTTTCATTTTTTTTTCCGTTTCTTTTGTACATAACTGACATGAACCGAACCGAACCGAACCGAACCGCGAGACATATATGACCCGACCAGTCCTGTGAAACTTCAAAGTTGGTAAAGTTTCGTTTTCTTCCAGTTAAATAGCCGTAAATTTGTAAAATTATAGTATGTAATTAACTAGCAGCTGTTTAAGGAAATCTTTCTCCAATTTTTTTTATGTTGGGAAAAGTCTTTTTGGGGCAAAAAGAAATCAGTATTTAACTAACGTCCATCCGATCTAAACGGACCTAACCAGATTTGTTAAATCCTTTTGTTAGAGTTCCGAGGTGATAAGGCGTTGAGTTTTAAGTCCTTTTACATAACTTTCACTTTTTTTCTAAATACCTAACTGTCTGTGCTAGAATAGCGCAGACAAAGTAAACTGGAGTTTTTTTTATTTGACTTGATAGAAATAAGGCATTTATAGTTTTGTTTTATTTATTAAGTTGCATATATTTAGTTATTTTCTTTGAGGGTTTGTACCACTAAATTAAAATGACAAAATACACATAAACTAGTATTTATAGAATTGAGTTTTTAATGAAATTGTAGTTTACTTACCTGGTTATTCTCCACTGTTTAAAAGCATACCCGAGGGGCAAGGGAGATTCTAGACTCCCTTATTTCCTAGAGTGGCGCCCGAGGCAAAATTTCGATCGATTCTATCCCTCGAAATCCCAGGAGTGAATTGACCGAAACCCTGGGACGTCAAAAGTAGGGGAAAATTCGTTAGATGACGAAACCCTCTTACACTATCTAATTTACCGAATGCTGTCCAGTCCAAACTTACTCGTCTCTTGATTTCAGCTGTTTGGTTTTCTTTCACTTCTCACTTCTTTTTAATTTGTCCCAGGAATATATATTCCTCTACTTGTTCTGTTTTATTCTGACCATAATATCTTCATCTGTGTTTGTTATGATTTTAGATTTTTTGTAGTTCATACTTAAGCCTATATTTTTAGCTGCTCTATCCAGTTCTTCCAGCATTTTTATCAGTTCTTCTTTCTTGTCTGTTACTCAGGCGATATCATCAGCATATCTTAGGTAGTTCAAGAATTGTCCGTTTACTTTGATGCCTATTTCTTCCCAATCTAAGCTTTTAAAAACATTTTCTAGGGCCTGGTTAAATAACTTACGGGGATATACCCTGTCTGACATCTCTTTTTTATGCGGATTGGCTTGGTTCCTAGGTGGATTTTGATGACGTTGTTGCTTCGCTTTATATATTAGCTATTAAGTCTGTGTATCTATGATCTATTCGGCTATTAACTAAAGATGCTTTTATTGGCCAGTGCTCAATGCTATCGAAGGCTTTTTCGAATGATGTTATATTCGTTGGCTCGTTCTATTAGGATTTTCATGGTTAATAAGTGGTAAACTGTACTAAAATTTTTTCTAAAGCTTTCTTGTTACTTTGATTGATATCTGTCAAATTTTGTTGTTATAAATTACATTGAGAAGTGGTATAGATCGATAGTTTTTTAGGTCTGCTCTGTCTCCTTTTTTATGTAGAATAATGGTTATGGATTCTTTCCAGTTGTTTGGGAAAATTTTTTCTTTTAGTATTTTATTCAGGAGAATATGAAGGGTATTAACTTTAGCTTTACCACAGTACTTGAGCATTTCTGCCGTTACTCAGTCTTTTCCATATTCAGTTGATTTGTTATTTTCTTTAATGCTCTCTTTATTTCCGCTTTGCTTATTTCAGGTTGTAGCTCTCAGTTTATGTTCTTTATTTTTATTTGGAGTTTCTTCATAGGCTCTCGTGATAGTTCTCTTTTTGGTTGGTATGATTCTGTATAAAATAGTTGTGTGATATTTATGATATCCTCTTTAACGTTAGTTTCTATGTGGTTAATATCCTTTATTTTAATTATTTCATATCTACCTAGAGTTTTTTAGCAACATCGGAGTAGGATTCATAATCAATAAAGCAATAAATAAGCGCTTGTCCTTAAATTACGTATCGCTTTAGGGGGATGGTGGGTTTGGCCTTGCGTTACACTCATTGTTTCTTTTATGAGTTTTTTCTTGAAAATGCGTTACGAGGGGGGAGAACAGAACATCATTTAAAGTAATTTAAGTATATGCCCACACCTCTACCTACCATGACGAGCATACCGAAGCATTCTATGAAGACATCTCAAAAGCCATGGAAGAACACAAAGCCATTTTGTCACCAGTAATGGGAGATTTCAATGCCAAATTTGGTAAGAGGATGAACATCGAAGATACTAAGATAGGAGATTTTAGATATGGAGAAGAGAATGACAGGGGCACAATATTAATGAATTATCTAGAGGAAAAACAGCTTTATGCAATGAATTCGTTCTATAGAAAGAAACCGCAACGAAAGTGGACATGGATCAGCCCTAATGGAATAACGAAAAACGATATTGATTACATACTGACTACTGGTAAACATATCGTTAGAGATGTAATAGTCCTAAACAGATATACATCAGGCAGTGATCACAGGGTGGCCAGAACCAAAATCTGCATTGACAGCAATTTTGAGATGAAAAGAAAAATTAATAATTACAATGAACAGCTTGACATGAATAAACTTACATAAAATAAAGCTATATACAAAGAAAGGCTAAAGGAACAGCTAAAATGAAAATGAAAATATAGATGAAATAAATGATACGCTGACAAGAGCTATGGTCAAGGAAGAGATATCGTACACAAAGATAAAAAGAGGGAAAATTGTATATCAGAAGAAATAAAGAGACTGATAAAAGAAAATAAAAGAAAGAGCCACAAAATTAAAGTTGAGAGAGTTAGAAAATAACAAAAATATGAAATGTCTAAGGCCGACTCTAGGTAATAATCAGTAGAAAAGCAAAAATCGCACGCCCTAAGAAAACAATAAATAAAATTAAAATTAAAAAGATCAAATAAAAAAGAGCTAGCAATAATAATTTTTTATTAACGCTTAACATTTTTACGCTATAAATTGGCACTCTAGTAATCTTAATCTCCACGCTACAAATTAACGCCCCACGTGTTTTTTTTACTGATTTTTTTTGAACTTGGAAGGATACAAACCAATAATAAACTTGTTGTGAGTAGACGTAACTTTATAATTTAAAAATTGTATATAAAACTTTCTCCCTTCCTTTACTTACACTTGTAAAAAAATAAAAAAAAGCTTTCATCGATATTGACAAGAAAATTTTAAACTTGACTCAAATCACTTAAAACTCATCTCAAAAATGTCTAGCTCATTAGCTAACGTATGATTTTGGGATTAGACAAATTCCTAATACTGCTTCACTTAATGAAGATTTAAAAAAGAGCCTTCTTAATGGATGGTTCAGAAAGGAAGTGGCAAATAGAAGTTTTATTGAATTGATTAATAAAAACCATTTGACATTGATGTTAAAGGCGTGAAAGAAACTTTAACTGATTTGTCTTGGCAAATAGAGAAATCTTCTTGTCAAATGGAGTTACAAAAAAGATTAAATATCTCTTAGCTCATATTTCCGGTAGAATTGAGAATCTTTCAACTTTCAAAGAATCAAAGTATGGAACTTTTACACCACTATTTACTAAGGCGTAAGTTTTAGTCTAGGTCTTGGTTTAAGTTTAAGGCTTAGGTTTAAAATTTAAATGTGCATTGGTTTGGAAATATTGATTTTTTGCCGAAACAGGGCGCAATTGATTTGTATTTTTACCTGTACGGACGATAAAATGTCCTAAAAATTGAAATTTAAGACGATTTGTTCTTGAAATGGACCATATAGACCAGAAAAAAGAAGAAAACATGGAAAACTGATTTTTCTACAACTGTCTAATTTAGACTTCTACGTCACTTTAAACCCCTAGGTCATGGGATTCCGACTAAAAATCGTCCTAAATTTTAAACTACCTACGGGGGGTGGTTTATCTCATTGTAACTTGAATACCATCACGTTTTTGTTAATTTATTTGTTAAAAATGTAAAATTTGATCATATTTAGGAACAATATGACAAAATTTTATACGATTTTTTAGCTTCATTTAACTATTAGAGCGAGTTTTTTAGGGCAATGTAGGCTGGATAAACCGTTTAGTACTAAATTCTCATATGTCTTTAAGATTTTAGCATGTAGCTTTTAAACGATATTTGCCAGGACGAGGAAAGTAAAAAAAAACGATCTTCAGATTAAAATCGAAACAAACTCACACGCGATTTGTTTATTTGCAAATAATCTTTAAATTAATATAATAAAAAATGTTTTTATTTATTTATTTTTTAATTTATTTATTTCAATACTTTTAAAATACAAATATAAATTAATAACGATTTTTGTTGTTAGTTCGCTTCCTGATTATGCGCACTAGTTTAAAAAATCTGTGACGGTTGCTTTTGAGATTTTATGCAACTAAATAATTAGTTGAGGAAGACAACAATTTGGTTTTTCCTTTAATTGGTAGATTAAAAAGTAAAGCGGGCTATTGAAAAAATCAATTTTTAAACCTTATAGATAAAGACAGTTTAATAAATAGGTAGCTACCTAAATTTCACATATTTTGTAATATTAATAAAAATTTAGACAGAAATTTTATTAAAGTCTCAAGTAGAGTAGTTCGCCGCGAGATTTTTTGTTTTATGATATTACTATTAATTGTTTAAATAGTTTTATTTAACTTGACGTCATATAATATATTTGTTTGATCATAACTTTTTTCAAACTTTTGCAAATAGGTATTTGGTGACTAGTATACAATTCAACATTTTTTTTATTAGAAAAATAAATAAAATGGCTGATCCAAAATGGTGGATTTTCCCATTTATGAACCGATATGCATCAAACTCGGAACTCTACGATCTTTCAGGTCGCTGATTATTATTTTTAACTAAAACTAAAAAAAATCAAAATGGCGGATGAAAAATGGCGGGCTGTCCCATTTATTAACCAATATGCATCAAATTCGGAACTTTGGGGTGTTTCAGGTCCCTAATTATAATTTGTAACTTAAACTTAAAATAAATAAAAATGGCGGATACAAAATGGTGGATTTTTCCATTTATGAACCGATTTGCATCAAACTCGGAACTTTAGGGTGTTTTGAGATCGCTGATTATGATTTCTAACTTAAACTTAAAATAAATAAAAATAGCGGATACAAAATGGTGACTTTTCCATTTATAAACCGATTTGCATCAAACTCAGAACTTTGAGATCTTTCAGGTCGCTGATTATTATTTTTCACTTATACTAAAAATAAATCAAAATGCCAGAGTTTTCCATTTATGAACCAATATACCAAAATATTGTTACGGGTTCACAACGATAAATTAAAACTCGCAATTGTTGAAAACGATACGTCAATTTATTCCGACAAATTATGTACAAAAACACGCACTTAAACTTACTAATAACTTGCTAATAGTTCACTACTTTAATACGCCTATTAACTTCGCGTTAACATCTAGCGATCACTACCATTGGTTATCTCTGACTGCCCGATGCACGACGTCCGGCCCTATATATAACGGGCTGCCTACTATTCGAGAATTTTCCATCCTTGTTCGATTCGGAATTATTCCAACCTTTTCTAGAACCGGACCGTTCACATACCAGTTTGTCACAGATAACGCAACTAAAACCTAGATTAAGAATACAACCATAAAATACGTCAACCTAATACTATACTAAACCTAAATAAATTCTAACTATAAAATTTTGTAACACTATCCTCTTCTTCAGGTTTGATCGTCTCAATCAACATTTCCCAGGTAAGGTTTTAGTCTGTCTAGATGAACAACTTTCATCTTGGACTTCGGGCTTTTCTGGATTCGGTAGACTACATCATTCAACATAGGTGATCTTCCTTTCTTGCGTTGAGGATTGTATAGCCAGACTTGATCATTCTCTTTGAACCCTGAAGAGTTTGCTTTCAGGTCATATCTCGCTTTCATGCGGTCACTGGCTATTTCTATTCGCTCTCTAACCACTTCATGGATATCGTGCAGCTTTTGCCTTAAACGTTCGACATAGTCATTAACCTCTAAGTGTTCTTCTTCAGGTGAACCAAACATGATATCACATGGTAAACGCAGTTCTCTACCAAACAGGATACTAGATGGAGTAGCTCCTGTCGTATTGTGAATGGCGGTTCTATAACAATGGAATTTATTGGTCCCAATCTGTTTGGTGCTCATCAACAACTTTGCAAAGATGTTCTTCTATTGTTTTATTAAATCTTTCAACCATGCCATCTGACTGCGGATGTAAAGCAGTAGTCCGTGTCTTATGTATTCCTAAAAGGTCACAGAGATTCTGGAAGAGCTTTGATTCAAAGTTTCTTGCTTTATCTGAATGTAGTTCCAAAGGAATGCCAAATAGGCTGAAAACATCATTTACCAGAACTTCTGCAACTGTAGCGGCCTCTTGGTTAGGCAAAGCAAAAACTTCTGGCCATTTGCTAAAGTAATCCATGACAACAAGGATGTATTTGTTGCCCTTTTTAGTTTCTGGAAATGGTCCGGCCACATCAATAGCACTGCGTTCGAATGGCAGACCTACGTTATATTGTTTCATTGACCTCTGGACTTTGTTTTGGGACCTTGACTGGCTGCACAAGTCGAACATCGGCGGCACCAGTTTTTCACATCTTAAAAGTAATTGACCCAATAAAATCGGTTTCGAATTTTGTCCATGGTTTTATTTATGCCTAGGTGCGCGCCTGATTTTCCACCATGGCATTCGGCCATTATATTGTCTACCATGCTCCTAGGAACCACTACTTGATTAATCACAGTAAGGCCATCGGCACTTTCCCAGGCACGTTTAAGGATGTTTTCTTCTACTATCAGTGAATCCCATTGTGCCCACAGTGATTTGAATATCACCCCTTGGTTTGCGATATCTTGCCATGATGGTCGTGGCTTGTTCTCTTCTTTCAATCGCAAGATAGGTCCTACATCTTTGTCGTTAAGTTGTGTGGTTCTAATCCA
The DNA here is from genome assembly GCA_963576565.1 of Aspidapion aeneum. NCBI lineage: Eukaryota > Metazoa > Arthropoda > Insecta > Coleoptera > Brentidae > Aspidapion > Aspidapion aeneum. Next base: position 128,360,734 of record OY755038.1, read on the forward strand.
AGCCGAAATCCATTCTTCATCTGGTTCTAACTTTATCTGGCGCACGTAGGTAATTCCTTCTTTCTGGTCAATTTTTCTGCAATGTTTACAATCCTCAGGGCAAGGTCTTCTGGATAATGCATCCGCATTTTTATGCACCCTTCCCGCTCGGTGCTTAATTTGATAATGGTATTGTTGTAGCTTTTCTATCCATCTCGCGACTTGCCCCTCAGGTTGTTTCATTTTCATGAGCCACTGTAACGCAGCATGATCCGTTCTAATCAAAAACTCTTGCCCATAGAGATATTTGTGAAAGTGATCTACGGATTTAATGATGGCTAGGAGCTCCTTTCTGGTAACACAATAATTTCTCTCTGGTTTGGATAGCTTTTTGCTGAAAAATTCGATGACCCGTTCTTCTCCATCTTGTACTTGGGAGAGTACTGCTCCTATGCCATCGATGCTCGCATCAGTATCTAATATGAATTTACCTTTTGGAATAGGATATGCGAGAATCGGACTAGAACATAATGCTGTCTTCAGTCTTCTAAATGCTTGGTCACATTCAGTATTCCATCTGTAAGAAGCTTTATCTTCTGTAAGTCTATGTAATGGAGACGCTATTTTGGCGAATCCTTCTACAAATCGTCTGTAGTATGTATACAGACCCAAAAAGCTTCTCAATTCATGTTTGTCACGAGGTTGAGGCCATTCTTTTATTGCTTCTAACTTCTTTTCGTCAGTATGGATGCCTTCTCGGGAAACGACGTGACCCAGGAATTCAACTTTTTCTTGGAATAGAAAACATTTCTTTGAGTTTAATTTGAGATTGGCATTTCTGATTCTTGAAAATACTTCTCGTAAATTGTCTAGATGATCTTGAAATGATTTCCCCATTACTATGACATCATCCAAATATACTAGACAGGTTTTCCAAGTAAGGCCTCGTAGAACGACTTCCGTTAGTCTTTCAAATGTAGCTGGAGCATTGCATAGGCCAAATGGCATCACATTAAACTGATAAAGTCCACTTCCAGCAGAGAATGCAGTCTTCTCTTTATCCTTTTCAAAGATTCCTACTTGCCAATACCCACTTTTTAGGTCAAGAGTAGAAAACCAACATGATCCTGCCAATGTTGTTAATGTGTCGTCTATTCTTGATAGATAGATAGATAGATAGATAGATAGATAGATAGATAGATAGATAGATAGATAGATAGATAGATAGATAGATAGATAGATAGATAGATAGATAGATAGATAGATAGATAGATAGATAGATAGATAGATAGATAGATAGATAGATAGATAGATAGATAGATAGATAGATAGATAGATAGATAGATAGATAGATAGATAGATAGATAGATAGATAGATAGATAGATAGATAGATAGATAGATAGATAGATAGATAGATAGATAGATAGATAGATAGATAGATAGATATTTCTTTATTCGATCTTTTGTTTAAAATTTACATTGCAGTCACAATAAAATACATAAACATTATACCCATAGGGTGTAGATCCCGTCAAATTTAAAAGAAAAAAGATTATAAACATTCCAAATCCACAATCTAATACTAAAACGAAGTAGAAGACATATTAAAATTAAATTACATTTACATTACATTGCTGAGTTAAATAATCCTGAGTTAGGATATTTGTCATTATTTTTTAAAATTATACAAAAATTATACAAGCAATGGTTAAACAAAAAATCTGAAGACTATTCTGTCCTTCCAGGCCCCTCCAATGTCCTCCAGCGCCAGTGCAGAGCCATCGAGTGAAGTCACCTTTTTTTATATTTTAGAATTTTGAAATAATAAGTTGGTTTATTGTTATTTTAGTTTCTTCTTTTCCTATCCCAATGCTTTTTATATCTTGATCCAACAAAAATTCATCCAGACTGTAGTAAGCTTTCTTACTTAAAAATGCTTTGAGGTTATTTTTTAAATTCTGTGGTGGTTGTCCACGAAGTGAAGGAGAAAGAGTATTCCATACTTTTAAGATATTGTGTTTTACATTTTTTAGGATGTATGTATAGTGAGCAATGTCTGTTTTTAGGTTTCCTTTAAATCTAGTATTATAACAATGCTCTGTTTTTAGTTTATCAAAAATATCTGGGTTTTCTGCTATGAATTTGCAGCACTCAAGGATGTAGAGATTAAAAATTGTTGGAAGTTTATTATTTATAAAGAGAGATTTACAACTTTCTGTAGGCTTTTTTTGAAAAATTGTTCTTAGGCATCTTTTTTGAATTAAAAGGATCCTCTCTGCCTCTTTTACGCCCCCCCAGAAAATTACCCCATATCTTACCCTAGATTGAACATATGCGTGAAAGGTTGTCAATGAAGCAGAGCTGCCAGCTGAGTCCCTGATTACCCTAAGAGCATAGCAGTACTTACTCATAGATTTTGAAAGCTGATCTATGTGTGCCTGCCAGTCCAGCCTCTCGTCCAGTGTCATCCCCAAGAATGTGACCTTGTCTTTTGTTGTTATTGTGTTGTTATTATATTCAATGTTTGTTTCATCTGGCTTCAGATTAAAGTTTATGATCTGAGTTTTATCCACATTTAGTTGTAGGTTGTTTTCTGTAAACCAATTCTGGAGGGTTGAAAGTGATACTTTTACATTTTCTATACATGCCTCTTTCGTGTTTTCACAGCAAATGACTGTAGTATCGTCAGCAAAAAGTACCACCTCATTATTCAGAATGTTTGCAACCTCGTTTGTGTAGATTAAATAAAGAAGAGGGCCTAGAATCGAGCCCTGGGGAACTCCCTTTTTTATTGTAGAAAAATCTGATTTCACTGTCTCACCTGTTATGTTTTGTGCCACAACACATTGCTTTCTGTTTGATAAGTATGATTTAATTAATTGCAGTGCTCTGTTACCTATTCCCATCCTTTCAAGCTTATGACAGAGCAGACTGTGGTCTACACTATCAAATGCCTTCGATAGGTCCAGGCAGACAGCCATTGTGATGTTGTTTTTGTTTCGGGATTCCAGGATTCGATCCAATGCCATATAGATAGCTCTAACTGTTGACTTTCCTTTTCTGAAGCCATTTTGTTTTTCGGTTAGAAGTGCATTTTCCTCTAGAAATTGTAATAGTCTAGTATAGATTGCCCTCTCAAAAACTTTACTGATATTAGACAACAGGGAGATGGGCCTGTAGTTTTTTAATTCATTTAGCTCACCTTTCTTGTGTATAGGTTTAAGTAATGCTGTTTTAAGATTTGAGGGAAAAATACCACCCTGAAAAGATAGGTTAACTATGTATGCTAACGGCTCACACAGTACGTCTACCGCAGTTTTCAATAAACATACGGGTATTTCATCATGCCCTGTTGATTTTTTGTTTTTTAGTTCTTTAATGATTTTTGAGATTTCCTGAGGTGTCACCAGGTGAAGGCCCATACCGATGTCAGGAAGAGTCGCCATATTCTCATTGTGTGAGCTTTGATTATCTTGTTTTGTCAGATCAGGACAGATATTCAAAAAAAAGTCGTTTATATCATTAAGGAAGTCAATTTCCTTTTGATAATCAAAGTGTTCTAAAATTGATTTTGTATTACTTGTGTTTTTTTGTGTTGTTACCTTTTTAATAATATTCCAAGTTTCTACATTTTTGTTTGCTGACTTTTCTATAAAATCTTTATTACTTATTTTTTTTGCCTGTTTTATTACCTGTTTAAGGATATTTGAATATTTTTTATAATATTGTTTTGTTATTTGCCCTAGTTTTAGTTTCTCAAATAATAGTCTTTTGTTTTTGCTAGAAATTTTTATGCCTATTGTGATCCAGCAATGGTTGGAATTAATATTTATTTTCCTTTTTTTTATTGGAAAAATTTGAGTAAGTTTTTGTAGTACTATGCTCTCAAAGCGAGTATAAGCTTTATCTACCTCTGACTCTACATACACCCTATCCCAGCTGATTTGCCCCATTTCCTCTTTTTATTTAATAAAATTTTGATTGTCTGAGAGTAGTGGGCACTAACTACGGTCTGAATTACATTAATGTTTTGAAATTCTTTAAAATTTAGGAAAAAATTATCAATACAAGATCCTTTTACAGAGTTATTTCCGTTTGGTGCTCTTGTGGTTTCAAAAATAGTCGGCTCATAGTTGTATGAACATAGCAAATCTATAAATTTATTTTTGTTTATGTCACTACTTACTGTTGGAGACAAATTAATGTTGAAATCTCCAGCCCATATTACCCTGTAGTTAACAAAGCGAGCACTGACCTCCCTGCACAAGCCCTCGAGGACACCAAAAAAGACATCCTGATTGCCATTGGATGACCTATAAACACAGAAAACCAACAGTTTATTAATTTTACTTATTATACTACAAAATTCAATTTGACCCTCAATGCAGTTTTGTTGGAAGCAATTTATTTCTTCAAAATCATCTTGTATATTATTATCTGTGAAGATGCATACCCCACCATGCTCAATCTGTGACCTTGAGTATGCTGTCATCATATTGAAACCGTCTAACTTTATAAAGTCTTCCTCCTCTGATTTCAGCCAGGTTTCGGTCAAACAGACGATGTGCTGGTCAGGTGCAGTTGTATTTAGTATAACCTCCAATTCTAAGGTCTTATTTCTCAGACTTTGTATGTTCATATGGAACAAGTTCAAACCATTGTGTGTTTGTTCGGTCTCAGTCGCAGAAAAAAGTTTATAATAGTTCCTTTGGGCCACATTTCTGAAGACATTATTTGGTCTTTAATAAGTGATGGTATTTCTTCTTTAAAACTACTTTTAATGTTTGCGTTTTTAGTTTTCATTTTCGTTACCACTGCTGATGTTTCTGTGGTTTCCTGAATATATTTTTTTACTTCTTCTGCACTAGTTTTTGCCTCTAGACCTGATAAAAACAGACATGTTCCCTTCTGCGATGGTTGTAGTGGGCATTGCTCCATGTTGCCTATTATAGGATTTGGTCGCCGGGTGGTTGCTTTTGAGGGTGAATTTATCTTTTTCCTTTGGTATGTGACGAACTGAAAAGGTTCTTCCTGTATTTTATCCTCTGTAATTACAGTTTCTTCTTTTTTTTGCGTTTCAAATTTTGTCGTCAGCTGTGTGTGTTTGTTTACATCAGCTGCTTTTTGTTTTTTTCGTTGGCCACTTTTATTTGACGTCGCTGTTGCGATGTCATTGAATTGCGTCGTTGCCACGTATTTTGTTTGCCCATCTGTTTCATAATCTGTGCGTTTGAACTTCTTCAGCTGATCTTGTTCCAAGGACGCTGCTGCCCCCAACCAGCTGCTATTTGTTTCACTTTGCAGTGTTGCCGGTACCTCTGTTATATCCCATGTCTTGCTGCTGAAACCCATTGTTCTGGATGGTTTTTTCCCCAACTTTTTCTTTGGATTTTTCTTGGTATTTACCTTATTTAATTTTTCTTCGAGAAATTTCACTTTTTCCTTCATTAGTCTATTATTTTCTCTTTGTAATTGGTTTTTTTCTTGTAGCTCAGTCACTAATTGTTCTAATAATATGATTTTTTCACATTTTTCGGACACGATTTTAATGGCGTCGGTTTCCGACCTTGTCGCGGTCACGCAGCATTTTACTCGCGTTTCGTCAATAAATGTTAATTTTTTCGACCAATCTCGTTTTGCACAAGCTAGATGGAAAGTATTCCCACAATTTACGCACATAACTGTACTACTTTTTTTGGTTTTACAACAAAAATACTTTGATTTTTCGCGGAGCATTATTTCCTGCTCTTTCTCGTGGCAAGCCATGTTGCCAAAAAAAAAACAAGGCAGTGGGTAACTATCTTTCTTGGTCACATCGTTAAGTTTCCTGTAATCGACACAAAATCTAGTACTTCCATCCCTTTTAGTGACCAACACCACAGGAGATGGCCAAAGACTTGATGACTCTTTAATAACACCGTCGCTGAGCATTTTATTCATGAGATTGTGAACTTCTTCTCGTTTGGCCAATGGTAGTCTTCTTAGGGGCTGTCTTATCGGTTGGGCATCGCCAGTGTTGATGGAATGTTGAATAAGGTTTGTGCGTCCCGAACTACTCTTAGTTTCAAAGATATTACTTTGTTCTTCTATAAACTCTCTCGCTTTACGAAATTCTTCTGGAGTGAGATGTTGCCAAGTTGACTGAAATTGCTGAAGTACCTCCGTTGGTAACTCACTTTTATCCTCCGAAGTTGGCTCTTCGCATCTTTCTGGACTGGCTCAAATAATGCTACCACCTCCCCCTTATTAATTTTGACACTATTTGGCAAAATATTGGCGACTCTAATCGGGACGTCTTTATCGGTTTTAACTAGTGACTTTGCAACGAGGTAGGTGTTGGATAATTTCTGTTGGCTTATGAGTCCGACACAGCTTGATGTTTTACTTTCTAGCCTCCCAAAAATTATGGTCTCACTGTTACCGACCAGTCTTGTTGTACATACTGCCACGACCTTTATTGGTTCTTTATTGAAGTGACTATTTGACAAAATGAACTCTTCATTCCCAAATCTCAGGGTATTAAGTTTATTATCAAACGCAAATCCATGTTTACTTATCAAGTCCATTCCCAAAATAAATTCGTCTTCTATTTCAGCAACCAATACAGTGTGGCGAATCTTTAATCTTCCCAGCTGTAGGTCTATGTCTGTCTGCCCCCACACGTCGGCGGATTCTCCAGTCACAGTCTTAAGTGTTATTTTCTTTTCTGTTGGTCGAATTTTATATCTCGTTGCAATTTTGAACTTAAGCAATGATATGGCAGCACCAGTGTCTACTGTTATGTTAACTTGTCTTCCATTTATAAGTCCGTCGATTTTAAGACTGTCAGCAGTATGTTTTAAGCTCTTAATTGAATAAATTTTGAGGGCTACCCTTCCATTAGTTAACACCTGCCTTTCCGTGTTGAAAAGTTTTAGTTTTTCCTGATCTACTCTTCGGTACTCTGTCCCGCTAGATGGCGAGCGAGACCTTATTTGGACGCGACAATCGCGTTGAATATGCCCTGTACGTCCGCATCTGAAACACTTTACATTTGAAGGGGATCGTCTGCTTTCTTTCAAAGAGTCAATCTTCTCTATCAGTGATTGAAACATTTGGTTTAGCGTTTTTGAGTTGACCTCACGTCCATTGCTGTTGTTTATAAGTAGACCAGGCAGACGTACCATCGAAATTTGGAGGCTTAATGTTTTGGTTGGAATTCACAACACATCCCTGAGCTTTCATTTTGTTGTGTTCTTTTTGGAGCTGTATAAGCTGTTTTGACACGTCCTGGAATTTTTCTTCCAAGGTTTGAAAAACTTCTTCCCTAACATTCTGTACCTTTTCTTCAACATTATGTACCTTTTCTTCTACATTCTGCATTTATTTTGTACCTTTTGTTCCACACTATGCATTCTTTGAGTTATTTCTTCCTTAAGATCTTCGGTTGCAGTCTTAAACTCTTCTCTCAGCTGTTCGGAGTTGCTCTTTATTTGGTCAAAGTTTTCCTGCATGTCGTTCTGGTTTTGTTCGATGGTCTGTCTCATATCATTCTGATTTTGTTTAATAGTGTGTTTCATGTCGTCCATGGTGTGTTTCATATCGCCCTGGTTTTGTTCAATTTGAGCTGCTAGAGCCTGCATCATTTTAGTTAAATCTTCCATCTTGGCCGATCTTTGTTTAGTAAGCATCAACTTCGTGATAAATCACTTAAAACGTGTATTTTAGGGCTACAAAGCGAATGTCGAAGTCGGTTTTTCAATATCTCTCCCAATTCTTAAATAGAACCTAAAGGAATGTTCTGGAATATACTGGTAAATGCTACTCTTTCTGCTACTAGGCAAATGTAGAAGTCACTTTTTAATTATCTCTTTTGGTTCTCGAATAGACCGTCGTAGAATGTTATGGAATATTCTAGAAATAATTTCTAATTCTTACTTTTGAAATAACTAAACTAATGTCGAAATCGGTATTTGTATATCTCTTCTAGTTTTTGAATAGAACGTCGTAGAATGTTATGGAATCTTCTAGAAATTCTTTCTAATTTTTACTTTTGAAATAACTAAACTAATGTCGAAATCGGTTTTTGTATATCTCTTCTAGTTTTTGAATAGAACGTCGTAGAATGTTATGGACTCTTCTAGAAATTCTTTTTAGTTCTTACTTTTGAAATTACTAAGCTAATGTCGGAGTCGCTTTTTGGATATTTCTTCTGGTTTTCGAATAGAGCGTCGTAGAAAGTGATGGAATATTCTAGAAATTCTTTCTAATTCTTACTTTTTAACTAACTAAGCTAATATCGAAATCGATTCTTAAATATCTCTTTTGGTTTTTGAATAAATCAATATCGAACTTCTTTGAATATTCTGGAAAAATAACTTACTGTTCTTCTGTCCAATTGTCCTAGCCGGTGGTACTATGTAAGGATAGTCTTTGCACTATTTATTTCTTTTAATCTCACTTCTGACACCAATTGTTACGGGTTCACAACGACAAATTAAAACTCGCAATTGTTGAAAACGACACGTCAATTTATTCCGACAAATTATGTACAAAAACACCCACTTAAACTTACTAATAACTTGCTAATAATTCACCACTTTAATACGCCTATTAACTTCGCGTTAACATCTAGCGATCACTACAATTGGTTATCTCTGACTGCCCGATGCACGACGTCCGGCCCTATATATAACGGGCTGCCTACTATTCGAGAACTTTTCATCCTTGTTCGATTCGGAATTATTCCAACCTTTTCTAGAACCGGACCGTTCGCATACCAGTTTGTCACAGATAACGCAACTAAAACCTAGATTAAGAATACAACCAGAAAATACGTCAACCTAATACTACACTAAACCTAAATAAATTCTGACTATAAAATTTAAATAACTTAAATTTGTAACAATATTTTGCTTTAAAAGCCCAGATTTTTTTGTAAAAAAAGTTTAATTTGTTTTTTTTTAATTTCAGTTTTTTTTGTACTAAAAAGTTTAAAAAAATGCATTTCATATGCTGTATATTTTGTGCTAAAAACTATGTCCGCTGGCCTGATAAAGGCCGGTGTGCCACCGCGGTGCTACTAAATCACTTGTAACAATGAACAATAAAATAATAATCAGCGACCTAAAACACCCCAAATTTCCGAGTTTGATGTATATATCGGTTCATAAATGGGAAAATCCGCCAATTTGTACCCGCCATTTTCATGTTTTTAAATTTGAGTCAAAAATTGTATTGAGTTGCCTTAAGCGCCTCGACGTTTCAAGTTTGAGGCAAATCGGTTTATAAATAGAAAGGCACAATTGGGGATCCGCCATTTTGATTTTTTTAAGGTTTAAGTTAGAAATCATAATCAGCGACCTGAACACCCTAAAGATCCGAATTTGAAGCACATTGGTTTATAAATGGAAGAGTCCCTCATTTTTGATCCGCCATTTTGATTTTTTTAGTTTAAGTTAAAAATAATAATCAGCGACCTGAATGATCGCAAAGTTTCGACTTTGACTCAAATCGGTTCATAAATGGGAAAATCTGCCATTTTTTATCCGCCATTTAATTTTTTTTTTAAGTTGAGGGTAGAAATCATAATAATCGACCTGAAACACCCTAAAGTTCCGAATTTGATGCATATTGGTTCAGAAATGTGAAAGGCCGCCATTTTTGATCCGCCATTTTGATTTTTTTAGTTTAAGTTCAAAATAATAATCAGCGATCTAAAAGATCGCAAAGTTTCGAATTTGATGCATATTGGATCACAAATGGAAAGATCCGCCATTTTGGATCCGCGAGTTTATTTATTTTTCTAATAAAAAAATGTTGAATTGTATACTAACCACCAAATACCTACTTGGAAAAGTTTCAAAAAAGTTATTATCTAACAAATAAAGAAATATTTTATATGAAGTCAAAAAATTCTATTTAATTTTGATAAAACATTTAATACATATAAACATAAAATAACTATTTTATTTAACTTAACCAGATTTTGTACAAATGATATTTGAAGTAAATATTCAACTACATTAAATCATTAATTTGGCTTTTTCATGATACTGAAAAGGCTTTCTATATAAATTTCTTGATCATCAAATTTATTTTCTTTCAGGACTTTGTTGTCCCCTGTATTTTCAAGTAGATAATTTCATCCATGTGTTTTTTATTTTGTAGGATTTTTTGTAGTTTTAAACCATTCTTCACAATCATACTTTTTCGTTCTAGCGAAACTTTTATTACAGCTAAAGACTGTTATTTAAACCAATCTTGATAAATTAGCTGAAATTGTTAACAGATGTCATAAATATCAAAAATTAATATAAATGTCAATGTAGCCAGCTCATTCTGTAACGTGTCATTTTTACGTTTAAGGCAACGTTACATATTTGTTTATTTAGGTAAATAATCAAGGCTCTTCGACTCGTCTTTCTGTACACAAATTAAGGGTATTTTATAGAGCTAGGTTTGGAGGTTATATAGTGTCCAGGAAGTTACCTTATAAAAGAGGCATTCCATCGAATTACTGTGGACACTGCGCACATCGTATTATCTGGGCATCGTAATTGGAACTTGAGATCACAGGTTTCGGGAAAAATCACATAAAAACTTTTGATTGCTTTGTTTATCTGTAAAATTTCGTAGTTTTCTTTGACGTTCACGAAGATAAACAGCTGTTCTGCTGGGGCATGGGGGCGTTGCCGCATCACAAATGGTTTCAGCAACAGGAAAAAAACATTTAGGTGAACATTTCATTTGCTTATGTTTATTTTCGAGGATATTGGGACAATCATTTCTCTTCCGAACCTCATATCCTTCACGGATTAACTAGTTTTGATAGCACGAAAATATATTTGGGTCCACGGTTCGACCAGGTACAACCGAGGCTCCGCCCCTTTGATATCTTTATTAATTTGATAAGGAGAAGATAAAATAAATATGAGTTATGCACTTTTGTAAATGGGAGATAAACGAGGGATAAAAACCAGGACCAAAAGAATAAACAAAATCGTATTTTTATATTATATAAATTTATATATAATCATAGTTAAATAAAGTTAATAGCTAACTCAGTCGGATTGGAAGGTTGTGTAGTAAACTTAACATCTGAACATTCTTAGGCCGGGTTTAAGCAGTAGTTCAATGTGTATTTTTAGGTTCAAGTTCAGAAACAACTTTATTAATGTAGAAATGTTTTACAAAAATGGCGTCAAACCATATGAATCTTAGAGAAAACATATATAAAGAGCAGAAGAAACTTTTGACTAAAACTGTAACTAAAATACAACTAAATTCTACACTTAGTATAGCTTTACTCATATGGGAATTGGTTGAGTGTTCGAATATTCTTGGGTTTGATGCATGCTCTGATCTCCAGTCATTGATTTTACAGTTGATGGTTTCAATGCTGAGCTTCTTATAGTCCTGCTGGTTATTTTCCTCCTACTTGCTATGTCGGCGGGGGTCCGGTGGGCAAATGTTCGGTCTATGTATGGAGGGTGTCTCGATGTCCTTGTTATAAAAATTTCAACCGTGGAAATAGATCCGACAACACCTCAAGCGCAGGGTACGGAAGTATCAGTGTATTTCATCATTGGTTAGTTTGAGAACCGCGGTTTTTTCTCCAGGCTCGTAAACCGGAGTTAGTGATTTTTCGGCGAGAGCGTTTTTTATAAGTGCGTTTGCATTCCTATTTAAAATTTAACCGGGAAAATTTGGTTGGTACTGTGTACTGCCCCACCAAATCTAGAAACGATTTCCGGCAACTTCATTTTTTTTGTGTTCTCGACAAAGTGTCTTGTCTCTTTCCTAAAGAATTTTGGCTGGGCTGGTGGCCGTCTATTGGTGTCGCCATTGTTTTTGTGGTTATTGGCACTTAATGGCACTGCAGTAGTTGCAAATTATACCAAAGACGGTATAACTGTGAGCCGTCGTGTTTAGGGGAATCTTAAGTGACGCTCACACCCTCTGAGAGGGATTTAAGGCGGCCTACGCCGTTTCTACGGAAAGAGCAGTGGTAAGTTCGATTTTATTTTATTTTTTAATTTTTTTATTATTTGAGGACTCTTCAAGATAATATTTGCCTCCCAAATTGTAATTATTTTTCATGCGAAATGTACTTTTTCAACAAAAGACGTGGGGAATTTTTGGAGTTTTTTTTTATATTTTTTTAAAACCACGTTTTGGATAAAAACTATATATTGTTTTTCTCCTTTGTCTACAGCCCTGTCCAATCCATCACTGGGACAGTTGTGCTGGACGCTGGTGTGAAGCCGGGTGTAGCATTGTAACCCTGGGAAAGGGTTTTTACGCTCGGGCAAGGATCCCACAACCTTTTGACCACCATGTGCTGCCCTAGCACCATGTGCTAAGCAAGCACGAGGGGAGGCGCGGACAGAACAGGACGGGACCCGAAGTAGCAGGAGGAGAATAACACCAGGTTTACAAAATAAAACACACATGTATAATCCCATAAAATAATCAAGGACCAAGGTAGGAGCAAGCAACATTTGATATAATCTTTTCATATAACTTTTTAAATATAATTTTAGTAATTCTTGTGAACGCAAGATAAGGTATGACGTCATAAACACGATTTTGCGGCATAACTTTCATTTAAATTGTACTGTACCTTTGAAAGAGTTTGTTTCAACTTGGTTTCATCTTTATTTTTTTTCATGATAATTTTCTTTTTTTTTTTCACCCCATATTCGAAATACACAAGATGAACTAAATTTTTGTATTATTTGTACATCCCAATGACCAACTTTGCAGAGACAAAAGAGAGATGAGGTTATTTTTTTTAGTGGTTTTATGGCACAGATTGACCTCATGGGGTAGATCTCGGACTGGGTTGCTGTCTGTCTCATTCTACCCAACGTAGAATGATGAGAGCGGATATTTGGTCCAGATCTCCCCTATGACGGAATGATTTTGTAAGTGTATATTTTTTTTAACAATCATTTATATAATGGAGTCTCACACTACTGACTCAAATGTAGGCACACTGTGACCTGTTGGAAATGTGCATCTACCTATAAGGAACTCTCTATTTGTGTCATTTTGATTCATTTGGGAATCTTTTAGAATTTTATTTTGTTTATTAGTGAATCTTTTTTTGTTTTTTTTTTAATTTTACAAATACTCTGGAAGCCTCGGAAGTAGGTAGAGTTTCATTGTTTGGCTACAACGTTTGAGTTGAACTGTATTTTGATTAAGATCTTCTTTGTAAAACATTAATATCAAAACACTGTGGCGCTTAAAATTTTCTTATTTCTGAACCCCCCTTCTCCACTGTATAAAAGTTACCGGGCATATCAATGTTTTACCTAGCTGGAAAATACAGTTCTGCTTCCCAGATATTTGTTTAATTACTCAGTAATTTGATTTTAGTGTCACAAATTGGCACAGCGTTATTGTTCTATTTACAGTGTCACAAAATGGCGGCAACGTCATTTAGGTTGCCACCAATGTCACGCAACGCATTTTAATTGGCCACAATTCGCTTCCTTGACTCAACCTTTCTTAAGGAAAGCTTTATAAAATGAAAACTCTGAGAAATCTTTGAGGACGCCCCGCAAACGTCCGACCTTAAGGCTCGACTATAAATTCCACCCTAAATCAACTCAATATAAATATAAATTTTATATACGTCACTGGCTTTTTTAATCCATTTTGTGTTCAATTGAATCCAATATGGCGGAACGCTTGTAGCAGTCATTTTCCATTAATGGTTTTAATAAGCTTTAGCCATACGGATATATTTAAGATGTACGTGCACCGAGATGACAGCAGATGACAATCCCAGTACTTAGTCCAGCAAGTGTCAGTTAAGTCACTTTTACGTCATTTTAATAAATTTAAAAATTTATTTTTCAGTTTTGTTTTGTTTGTGCGAGTTATATAATAAAAATTACGAAATTAGAACACATTTTCCGACAATGTCAAGTTTGGGAAATAAGTGTAAATTAAAAAATGTAAGTAATTCACTTAAATATCGCTGCATTTTCACTTAAACTTCGTTCCCTACAAACTTAAACCTATAGTTTAAACCATTTCTTCTCCGTTTTTTCCATTTTTTTTTACGAAATCCTTGCAGATTCTTATTTAAAACGGTTTTTTTCCATTGCGATATAACCTATGTAGTTATAATTAGTCTAAAATGCATTAATAGAAATTCAGTTAAAACTTTTCACAAAAGATAAACTAAAAATTAAACTTAAACCTTAAACCATCTTAGTAAATACCGCTGTTAAAGTTTAAGGGCTTTAAAACTTGAAAAAATAGGTGCTTCTACATCAACTTATTTTTCAACTTTAGCTTTTAATCAACCTTCTTATTATAAATAGATTGTTTGCTTTAATAGGTCACCTCAAACAGAAGCAGTTTCATCTTTTCTAGAAAAAGTCGATAAATTAATAAAAGCAAGGAATGTATCAGGATATTCATCGATATACCTGGATTCAGCCAACAAGAAATCTTAAATCAATCATTGATTATGCTATAGGTGGAAAACACTCGCAATTAAAGTGGTATGATGTGCGAGCACTTCGTGGTGTTACCTGTGGATCTGACCACCATCTGGTAAAAGCAAAAATATTATTCCCTTTAAGAAAAACAAATAAGGACGAAAGTATTAGAGAAAATGAAAACCTAGAGTGCATCGAAGACAATCAAAAATACAACTTTAGAAGTCAAGAAATCGAAAGTACTCAAAGATTGTATCAGAACCGATTAGATCAAAAATTAATAAACACGAATCACTCATTTGAAGAGATATATACAAACATAATAAAAACCTTGAAGGAAGCAAGCAACGAAGCTGTTGGATACCAAGATAATAGAAATAACAGGAAGCTGTGGTGGACGGAGAAAATACAGGAAATCGTCAAAGAGAAAAAACGCACATACTTTAAATGGCTCAGTACTAAAAAGCAAAGAGACCTAGAAATATACAGGGAAACCAGAAGACGGCTAAGAAGTTTGATACGGACAGAAAAAAATTAAATGTTTGAGCGCAAATGCTCTGAAGTATGGAAATTCATTTCTACAGTAAAAAACCCAACAAAAGAAAAAGTAAACATCCAGATCATCAAACCAGAACAATGGACAGAACACTACAAGGGACTACTGCAGAAGACGAGACCCGAATATCTAACAGCCTCTCAGAGGATAGACATAGAAGTACATGGAGGGGAAGTAATTATCGAAAAAGAAATGATAAAGAATAGCATGAAAAAGCTTAAATCCGGAAAAGCTAGCGGACCTGGGGGAATATATGCTGAAATGCTCAAATATGGATCAGAGAAGCTACTCGAAAATCTCACATATATTATCAATCAATGCATAAACGGACATCCAGTACCTAATGATTGAAAAATTGCATTCATATCCTCAATACATAAAAAAGGAAACAAGCTGGATTGTAACAATTACAGAGGAATTTCAGTCACCAGCACTCTACGTAGATTCTACGGTAGGATACTTAGAGATCTAATAGAGAATGATTTTCATGAACAAGAAGAAGAGCAAAGTGGGTTTCGTGTAGGCAGATCTTGTAGTGATAATGTTTTTGTCTTAAACAAGTAACTGAGAAAAGAAGCGCCAGAAATATAGAGACTCATGTTACCTTTGTGGACCTACAAAAAGCATATGATACCGTTCCAGTAGAAAAATCATGGACGGTGTTGGAACAAACTAATATCAATCATACATACATAAAAGCGATAAAAGAACTATACAAAGGGTCAAAATCTAAAATTAAAATTGGAAATCGACTTTCAAAAGAATTCCTGGTAACAAAAGGCTTAAGACAGGGATGTTGTATCTCTCCAACTCTTTTTAAAATATATATCGCAGTGGCTCTAAAAAACTGGAAACGTAAAGTGCACGGCATGGGAATACAACTTAACGACCGATTTACTATATCCACACTACAGTTTGCTGACGACCAAGTAATTGTAGCTAACGATAAAGAAGACATGGAGTATATGATGAGAAAGTTAACGGAAGAATACCAAAAGTGGGGACTAACAGTGAACGTGGACAAGACACAGTACTTATGTAATGGAAACGAATCCAGTGAGTTAGAACTAGACAATGGACAAACAATATCTCCATGCAATGAGTATGTATACTTGGGTGTCACATTTGATAAGACAGGTTCGGTTCGGTTCGGTTCGGTTCGGTTGTAAAGAATTGGAAAAAATAATAGTAAAAGCAAAAAAGGTTATTGGATGTCTTAACAGTATTTTATGGAGCAGAGAGATAAGAAAGAATGTAAAATTTAACATATATGAAACAATGGTAAAAAGCACGCTGTTGTATGGAATAGAGACTTGTCGCGTAACAGAAAAATACAAAATAAAAATGGAAAATGTCGAAATGGATGCAATAAGAAGATCAATGAGAATATCTAGATTAGATCACATAAGAAATGAGATCATAAAAGAAAGAATGGGAATCGAGGGAAGCATAACGGATGACATCACTAAAAGGCAATTGATATGGTACGGCCATGTACAACGGATGAACGACGAAAGATTACCAAAACAGGTCCTAGAGTGGCAACCAGTAGGTCGCAGAAAAAGAGGACGTCCTAAACTAGAATGGCAACAGTCAATCCAAAGATCAATGAGTCAAAAGAATCTGACAGAAGATGATTGTCAGGATCGAAGGAGGTGGAGAATAGGCGTCGGACAACGTAGAAAAACGTTCTAAACCGACATAGTAGTAGTATGTATCAGATGGTCAAATATATATGAGTGCTTCTGATTTATTTAAAGACTCAGCTTCAAATAAACACTATTTTTATGTTGGGAAGACTTTGTTTTAAAATAAAAGGAAGATTTTCTTTCTTATTTCTATGAACAACATATGGCTTTCGTTCCCTTTAGAAAATTTAATTTTATATTTTGACCCTTTGTATAGGTTTTTTTATTACTGTCCATAGTTTTTATACGTTAACAGTATCATATGCTTTTTGTTGGTCCACTAAGGTGACATAAGTCTATATTTCTGGCACCCCTTTTTTCAATTGCTTGTTTAAGACAAAAAACATTTTTACTAGTAATACCATTGAGGTTAAATTATTTCCGGAAATTTTTTAGAGCTCTTGAATATTTTGAAAATTATCCCGAGTCGAAGACGAGCGATAATTTTCTGAAAATATTCATCATAACAAAAACATTTCATGTAAAAAAAGCCAAGTACGCGAAAGTCGTATTCCGTAAAAAGAATTGAGATAAAAGTAAAGCCAAGTTCTCTAATACAAAGGAGGAGGCACTAAATACATTGTTTACCGGGACGCGTCAGATGAGCTGAATTTGAGATATGTTGAAGGACAAACCTTCCTGATATTTTTGCCAAAAAAAATTAGGGGGGTCATAGGATTCGTTTTTGAGCTATACTTATTTAAATGTGAGCCACTGAAATATGGAAAAATATGACCATTTGTAGTTTTTTTGAAATAACTTATCGCCAAATAAAAATAAAAAACTGGTATTAGCTTTACTTTATTGGTAAAAGAGTTATTTTAAGAATTTTATCAGTTCTTGACATATAGTTTCCGTCACATACCTACAGAGTGGCTCAAAATAATAAAAAAAATACAGGAAAAATACCTGAGATTTATAAAATATAAAGAAAGGAAACTAAAAATGCATGGTCAAAATTAACTTCACTTGTGAGTCGCTCTAACTATTCTAGAGTGATGTTTGCAAAATAGGTTATGTTATAAGCTAATAGGGTATTTCAAAAAAAAATCAATTCAACGCATGACACGTTTACTAATTGTCTACGGAATAGTGTGTTTACCGGGATGCGTTAAATGAGGTGAATTTATGATATGTTAGGGCCCAAGCCGTCTAAATACTCGTCTCAAAGAAATTGGGGGACATCGGTTTCCTTTTCGAGCTGTAACTATTTAAATCCGCCACTGGAAGAAAGAAAAATGTGACTTTTTGTAGTGTTTTTGCTATAACTTCTCGTCAAATAGATATCCAATATTAATTTTATTGAGTTGCAAAAAAAAGTATGTTTTCAATTTTTTTATAGTTTTCGTCACATATCTCAAAATATAAATAACATAAATACAGGAATAATAACTGGGATTTGTTAAATATACTTAAAGGGATGAAATTAAAAATGCATAGTCAAAATAGATTCATTTGCTTCAATGTGAGTCGTTGTAATTATTGTAAAGTAATATTTACATACATAATGGTTTATGTAGTAAACCTACAGGGTAAATCAAACATTTTTAAAATTAAACAAATAATAGGTGTACTAACTGTGTAGCGGAATAGTGTGTTTAACGGGATGCGTCAGATCAGGTGAATTTGAGATATGTTAGAGCCCGAGCCATTCTGAAACTTGCTCAAAAAAATTGGGGGAGGGGGTAATCGGTTTCGTTTTTGAGCTATACTCTTATGGATTTTCGCTACAACTTCTATCACTTTATAGTGAAAAAAAGTTGATATTTAAACTTTTGTCAATTAAGTTTGTTCACAGGCTTTCTGAACATTTTTGGCAGAACCCCCGGAAAAGGGTGAGTAGGCCCCTTTTTGTCTTTTTGTCCCCACATTTCCTATATTCTAGCATTAAATAAGTATAACTCGAGAACAAAACCGATCACCACCCACTTTTTCTTGAAACGAGTATTACGACGGTTTAGGCTCTAACATATCTCAAATTCAGTGCATCTGACGCATCCCAGTAAACATGTTCCACACACTATTCCATAGGCAATTAATACACATGTTATGCGAATTTACTATTATTGTATTTCAATTATTCATAGTTTGAGCCACTATGTAGATATGTGACGAAAACTATATGTCAAAAATGAGAACAAACTTAAAAAGACTCTTTTTTTTTCAACAAAATAAAATTCATATTGGTTTTTCATTTTTCTTTCACGAGAAGTTATAACAAAAAACTACAAAATCTTACATTTTTTCATAATCCATTGGGCGCATTTAAATAATTATAGCTCGAAAACCAAACCGATGACCCCCCATTTTTTTTGAAACAAGCATCCGGACGGTTTAGGTTCAAACATATCTTAAATTCACCTCATTTGACGCATCCCAGTAAACACACTATTTCGTAGACAATTAGTAAATATGCGTTGAATTATTTTTTTTTGAAATACCCTGTTAGCTTATAACATCCCCTATTATGCAAACATCACTCTAGAATAGTTAAAACGACTCACATGAAAGCAAGTGGAGTTAATTTTGACTAGGCATTTTTAGTTCCCTTTCTTTATACGTAATAAATCTCAGGTATTTTTCCTGTATTTTTTTAAAATTATTTTAAGCCACTCTGTAGGTATGTGACGCAAACTACATGTTAAAAATTAATAAAATTCCTAAAAGGACTCTTTTGTAAATAAAATAAGACTAATATCATTTTTTTGTTTTTATTTGGCGATAAGTTATTTTTAAAAAATGAAAAATGGTCATGTTTTTCCATATTTCAGTGGAGCGCATTTAAATAAGTATAGCTCGAAAACGAATCCAATGACCCCCCCCCCCCAATTTTTTTTTGGTAAAAATATCAGGAAGGTTTGGCCTTCAACATATCTCAAATTCAGCTCATCTGACGCGTCCCGGTAAACAATGTATTTAGGGCCTCCTCCTATGAAAATGAAAGGTTCTTACCAGTTTGGAAATGTTTTTTTAAACTTTGCTAATCCAGTCATTTATGTTAACTCTGCTAAAAGTCATTCGCAGCCGTCTACTTTACTACTTTATGGAAGTCCATGAAACTTGGAGGGATTGTTAACACTATAACGATCTACGACTGTGCAAAGTTTGGGTTTCGTAACTCCTTCCAAAGTAGAGTTTTAGATAGGTCAAATATGAGCTGAAATATTTCAAGAAAAGATGGTACAGCAGTTTCCACGCGAACTTGGCGGGGCCCTGCCGTGCCCCCAGATATTGTGGTTTTTTTTTCTATGGTTTTATCAAAGTTCCTATCAGCCTTTCAAAGCTCAGCTCTCTAGCGTTTCTGGAAGTGGGCAATGTTACTTTTATATAACTACATTAATAGGGGAGAAAAGTAAACTAAAATTTAGAGTTTTAAAATTTTTTCCTATAGTTTTATTATAGTTCCTATCAGCCATCCAAAGCATAGCTCTCTAGCGTTTCTGAAAATGAACAATTTTTCTTTTACATAACTTTACATTTACAGGGGAGGGAAGTTATTAAAACTTTGTGGTTTTTTAATTTTTTTCTATAGTTTTATCATAGTTTCTATCAGTCATCCAAAGCTGAGCTCTCTAGCGTTTCTGGAAGTGGCGAATGTTACTTGTACATACCTTTACATTTATAGGGGAGGGAAGTTTATTAAAATTTGGGGTTTTTAATTTTCTTTTATAGTTTTATCATAGTTCCTATCCGCCTTTAAAGCTCAGCTCTCTACCGTTTCTGGAAGTGGGCAATGTTACTTTTACATAATTTTACATTTATAGGGGAGGGGAGCAAATTAAAAGTTTGGGGTTTTTAAATTTTTTCCCGTGGTTTCATTATAGGTTCTTTCAGCCTTCCAAAGCTCAGCTCCCTAGCATTTCTGGAAGTGGCCAATATTACTTTTATATAAATTTACATTTATAGGGAAGGGAAGTAAATTAAAATTTTGGTGTTTTTAAATTTTTTCCTATAGTCTAGCTCTCTAGCATTTATTTTACATAACTTTACATGTATAGGGGAGGGGAGTAAATTAGAATTTTGGGGTTTTTTGATTTTTTCCAGGGGTTTGGTCATAATTTCAGTCAGAATTTTGATGATCTATACATGAGTGAGTGAGTGGCAATTTCGACGTTTTTTGAAATTTCGTAACTACTTTACTACTTTATGGAATTCAATGAAACTTGGAAGGGTTGTTAACTCCATGAAGATCTACGACTGTTCAAAGTTTGAGATTTGATTAGATATTAAATAAGTCAAATATCGGCTGAAATATTTCAAGAAAAGATGGTACAGCGCGCGAACTGCCGTGCCCTCAGATTACCGAGAAAAAATTTACGGATTTAATTTAACCTCGCGTGGTATTCGGGGCAGACCTCGTCAGATGTCTATCAGGGGAAATGAATCGACCCCTGCCCTCCGTAGATTCCAGGTACGCTCTGACCCGGAGAGTTAGCACCTGTCAAGGGTCCCATTCCCAGGGTTACGGGAGAAGACCACATCGGTATGAAAGGCGGAGAGGATGGACCTCGGTACGGTGATCATAACGTAGGTGGCAACCTTTTCTTTTAGGGATAGTATAAAAGAATACAGCTGTTGCCTTACAGTATGGCGTTGGATCGTCAAAGCCTAGAGAAAACCTTGATAAAAATCCTGGCCCTCCAAGTAGGGGGTTGAGGCATTAGACTGGTTCTCTGATACTTTTAAAACAAAGATATTACCAAAAAGCCTAAACAAAGCCTCGGAGCACTGGACGGAAACTCTCAAAGACGAAAAAAGCAAAGACAAAGGACTCTGAATATAGCTACATGGAACGTACAGGGAATAAACCAAAAGTTGGACATTATTGCAAACAGTTTACCTTTGATAACGGTTAGAGATACTTACTAACCGAAAGGTCGTGTTTTAAAATAAGACAATGGAAGTCCGAAATTTTATTTCTACACAATCATTGTCTACGAGTTTTAAACAAAAAGTAAGATAGACATTATTGCACATACAGAGACAATAAAGAAAGGAACAGGTACAAGTACTGTCGGTAACTTTGTTCACTTGTTCACTGGAGTCCCAAAAGAACGGACAGCAGCCAAAGGGTATCCTTATTAATAAAGAAAAACCTCAAACATAAAACTGCAGTCTACTAGTGCATTAACGAAAACTTACTTCGAGTTAACATGAAGATGCTTGGACACAATATAAGCATAATAGCAGCCTACGCACCATCAAATGACGAAACGGTAGCTATAAAACAAATGTTCTTCGACCAACTTGATGAGACTATCAGTAAAATCGGCAATACCAGGGAAATAATTATGCTTGGAGATTTGAATAGTCGAACTGGTAGACAAAGCCAAAGCAAAATGGTAGGACCATTTGTAGAGGAAGTAACAAATGATAATGCCTTGAGACTGATACAATTGTGTGAAACTTATAATCAAAAAATAAATAATGGTTTTTTTAAACATAAGGATATTCATCGGTATACCTGGATTCAGCCAACAAGAAATCTTAGGTCAATCATTGATTATGCTATATGTGGACAACACTCGGAACTAAAGTGGTATGATGTGCGCACACTTCGTGGTGTTACCTGTGGATCTGACCACCATCTAATAAAAGCAAAAATATTATTCCCTGTAAGCAAAATAAATAAGGACGAAAGTATTAGAGAAAATGAAAATCTAGAATGCATCGAAGACACTTAAAAATACAACTTTACTCTAGAAATCGAAAGTACTCAAGATTTTATCAGAACCGATTCGACACACAGATCACTCATTTGAAGAGATATATACAAAGCTTGAAGGAAGCAAACAAAGAAGCTGTTGGATACCAAGATAATAGAAATAACAATAAGATGTGGTGGACGGAAGAAATACAGGAAACGGTTAAGGAGAAAAAACGCACATACTTGAAATGCCTCAGTACTAAAAAGCAAAGAGACCTAGAAATCTACAGGCATACCAGAAGACATCTAAGAAATTTGATACGCACAGAAAAGAATGAAATGATCGAGCACAAATGCCACGATATAAATACACACGTAGGAGGTAGGCAGAGTTCTGAAGTATGGAAATTCTGGTTTCTACAGTAAAAAACCCAACAAAAGAAAAAGTAAACATCCAGATTATCAAACCAGAACAATGGAAAGAACACTATAAGGGACTCCTGCAGAAGAGGAGACCCGAATATCTGGCAGCCTCTCCGAGGAGAGACATAGAAGTACATGGAGAGTTAGTAATCATCGAAAAAGAAATGATAAGGAACAGTATTAAAAAGCTTAAATTCGGAAAAGCTAGCGGACCTGGGGGAATATATAGGCTTAAATGCTCAAATATGGATCAGAGAACTACTCGAAAATCTCACATATAATATCAATCAATGCATAAACCTATATCGAGTACCTGATGATTGGAAAATTGCATTCGTATCCTCAATACATAAAAAAGGAAACAAGCTGGATTGCAACAATTACAGAGAAATTTCAGTAACCAGTACTCTAAGTAGATTGTACGATAGGATTCCTAGAGATCTAATAAAGAATGATTTTCATGAACAAGAAGAAGAAGAGCAAAGTGGGTTTCGTGCAGGCAGATCTTGTAGTGATAATGTTTTTTGTCTTAAACAAGTAACTGAGGAAAAGAGCGCCAGAAATATAGAGACTCATGTTGCCTTTGTGGACCTACAAAAAGCATATGATCCCGTTCCAGTAGAAAAATGATGGACAGTGTTAGAGCAGACTAATATCAATCATACATACATAAAAGCGATAAAAGAACTATACAAAGGGTCAAAATCTAAAACTAAAATTGGAAATCGACTTTCAAAAGAATTCCTGGTAACGAAAGGCTTAAGATAGGGATGTTGTATCTCTCCAACTCTTAAAAATATATATCGCAGTAGCTCTAAAAAACAGGAAACGCAAAGTACACGGCATGGGAATACAACTTAACGACTGATTTACCATATACACACTACAGTTTGCTGACGACCAAGTAATTGTAGCTAATGATAAAGAAGACATGGAGTATACGATGAGAAAGTTAACGGAAGAATTCCAAAAGTGGGGGTTAACAGTGAACGTGGACAAGACACAGTACTTATGTATTGGAAACGAACCAAGTGAATTAGAAGTAGAAAATGGACAAACAATATCTCCATGTAATGATAATGTATACTTGGGTGTCACATTTGATAAGACGGGAACAGACTGTAAAGAACTGGAAAAAAGAATAGTAAAAGCAAAAAAGGTTATTGGTTGTCTTAACAGTATTTTATGGAGCAGAGAGATAAAAAAAGAATGTAAAATATAACATATATGAAACAATGTTGAAAAGTACGCTGTTGTATGGAATAGAGACTTGTCGCGTAACAGAAAAATACAAAGCAAAAAGTGTCGAAATGGATGCAATAAGAAGATCAATGAGAATATCTAGAACAGATCATATAAGAAATGAGATCATAAAAGAAAGAATGGGAATCGAGGGAAGCATAACGGATGACATCACTAAAAGGCAACTGATATGGTACGGCCATGTACAACGGATGAGCGACGAAAGATTACCAAAGCATGTCCTAGAATGGCAACCAATAGGGCGCAGGAAAAGAGGGCGTCCTAAACTGGAATGGCAACAGTCAATCCAAAAATCAATGAGTCAAAAAAACCTGACGGAAGATGACTGTCAGGATTGAAGGAGGTGGAGAATAGGCGTCGGACAACGTAGGAAAATGTTCTAAACCGACATAGTAGTAGGCATTCGGTAAGAAAATTCCACAACCAATTGAAAATATTTGTTTTTTTGACTTACAACAATTTTTTCTTTGACAAGAAACCGGCAAAACATAAACAGTTTTGATCGACTTAATTATTTACTTACTATGGCAACTAATATTTTGTCATTCTACCTACCTAAATAAAAACTAAAAGCTGATTTATTATTTTTGTAACTACAACAAGAAAAGTTGAAAATTTTCTATATTTCATTTTTATATACTTACGTTTATGAACAAATTTGGTTCCTGCGCAGTTTCAGCACCAATAAGATTAATTTCTACTTACTGTAGTGCAATGTAGTTTGGCCAGGAATGGCTCCTCAGCCTTTTTGATGTTATTTTCCACTTACACAGAAATATCATTTTACCAGAAAGAATATCAAAATCTTTAATGTTTTAGTAATTTGCAGCTACTACAAGTGGTAGAAAATAAAAAATGTATTAGTTTTTCATACAGGTTGTAACGTGTCATTTTTTCGTTTAAGGCAACGTTACATATTTGTTTATTTAGGTAAATAATCAAGGCTCTTTGATTCGTCTTTCTGTACACAAAGTAAGGGTATTTTATAGAGCTAGGTTTGGAGGTTATATAGTGTCTAGGAAGTTACCTTAAAAGGAGGCATTCCATCGAATTACTGTGGAAACTACGCACATCGAATTATCTGGACATCGTAATTGGAATTTAGGAGCACAGGTTTCGGGAAAATCACATAAAAAACTTTTGACTGTTTGTTTATCTGAAATTTCATAGTTTTCGTTGACTGTCATGACAGTGAACAGCGATTCTGCTGGGGAATGGCGGCGTTGCCGCATCACAAATGGTTTCAGTAACAGGAATGAAACATTTAGATGAACATTTCATTCCCTTACGTTTATTTCGAGGATATTGGGACAATCCGAACCTCATATCCTTCACGGATTAACTAGTTTTGATAATACGAAAACATATTTGGGTCGACCAGGAACAACCGAGGCTCCGCCACTTTGATATCTTTATTAATTTGATAGGGAAAGGATAAAATAAATACGAGTTATGCACTTTTGTAAAGGGGAGATAAACGAGGGATAAAAACCAAGACTAAAAGAATAAACTAAATCGTGTGAGTTAACATCTGAACACTCTTGTGCCTTTAAGCAATAGTTCAGTGTGTATTTTTGGGTTCAGGTTCAGAAACAACTTTATTACTGTAGAAATGTTTTACAAAAATGGCGTTAAACCATATGAATATTAGAGAAAACATTTATAAAGAGCGAAGGAAACCTTTGACGAAGACTGTAACTGGAGTGCAACTAAATTCTGCGCTCAGTATAGCGTTACTCATATGGGAATTGGTGGAGTGTTCGAATATTCCTGGGTTTGATGCATGCCCTGGCCTTCAGTAGTTGATTTTACAGTTGATGGTTTCAATGCTGAGCTTCTACTTGCTATGTCGGCAAGGGTCCGGTAGGCAAATGTTCGGTCTATGTATGGAGGGTATTTCGACGTCCTTGTTATAAAAATTCCAACCGTGGAAATAGATCCGACAACACCTCAATGTGCATTTTACCTAATTGCAATGTCCCCTTGGTCGGTATAGAACTATTGCTGTATTTCCTCATTGGTTAGTTTGAAAACCGCGGGGTTTTCTGGTTGGTTGGTATTGCGTTTTACTGTCCCCACTCCCCACCAAATTTACAAAACGGTTTCCGGCTACTTCATTATTCTGGTATTCTCGACGAAGTGCTTTGTCTCTCTTTGCTAACAAATTTTGGCTGGGTCGACAACAGTTTCTGGGATCGCCTTTGTTTTTGGTTTTGGCACTGCAGCGAATTGTAGGAGATATCCCAGAAACTGTACAAGTGAGTCCGTCGTGTCTAGGGCAATCTAGAGTGACGCTCGCACCCTGTTTGAGGGGAATTTAAGTCGGCCTACGCCATTTGTACGGAAAGAGCAGCGGTAAGTTCGATTTTATTTTTTTAAATTTTTTTTATTTGAGTACTCTTCAAGATAATATTTGCCTCCCAAATTGTAGTTATTTTTCGTGTGAAATGTACTTTTTTTTTGACAACAGACGTAGAGAATTTTTGGCGTTTTTATATTTTTCTTTTAACCACGTGTTGGATAAAAACTATATATTGTTTTTCTCCTTTGTCTACAGCCCTGTCCATTCCATCGGCAGCGGTGCTGGACGCTTTTCCATAATAGTGTCCTATTTTCACAGGGTGCTTCAAAATATCTTCACCTTTTCTTTGAAATAAGATATTGTTTCGCCTGTGGGGGTTTAACCGTTTGAAAAATATATAGGGTACAGATGGGATTGGAATGGAAATCACAAGTTTTTGGGTTTTATTGACATTATACTTAGGGAATAGGGGAAATGTCTAATAAACAGTTTTTGGGTTTAGGCCGAGTTTTGTTGAGATTACAAAAGTTTAATTGGGGCCGGGAGTTTTATTATGCTCTTTTAAAATTAATGTAATAGTTTTTGGTTCTTGATTTTGTTCTCTGGTTTTTACGCAGGATTATTCCCAACTGTTTCATTTCAAAATATCATTTGTTGGTGATAGGGTCTCATTAGCCCTTGGACATTTGGTAGTTTTGCTTTGACTGATAGTTGTGGAAAGGGCCCAACTTAATTTTAGATCTCGTGAACACCAGGAGTAAAGATCTGAGAATGCATTAAGCAGTAAATTTTTTTTTTGAGTAGATGTTGTGTGTAAAGATACTTGAGTAGGCAGATTTAGTTTTACAACGTTCTTATAGGTGATCCTTGAAATTGTTTCCATATTTTTTTTTTTTGAAAGGGCACACGGGATAATTCTTTACGGGGTTGAGTGCAAAGTTTAAGACTTAGGTTCACATTAATATAGGGGTACAGTAAATGAGTACTCACGTTGGTTGTTTCCTTTAGTAATAATTTTAAACAAATATACTAACATCGTTTGTTTTTTTGTAACATAAACATTTTTTTTAAACTTTTCCTAAACTGATTGGTTTTTTTTTCAATCACGATTTTTATACCTTGTGATTCTTAAGTAAATTTAATTTTCAACATTTTTTTTATAGTAAATAAATTTTTCTAGCTCATTGACTTTTCACATTGCCACAGTTTTGGGAGAGGAAAGGGAATTGACAACTGTTTTTTTAAAGGAAAAGAACAAAAACTGTTGCATGACAACTCGAATAAGATTTTTCTGGTGCTGGTTTTATTAAATTTTTTTTAAGGTTCACTAATAGGAGCTACAACCCCACTTAAACATTTTTAATTTTTTTTGAAAATATTTTTTTAAATATTTTTCTTTAAATATTTTTTTTTGAAAGGGAAACTTGATTTTCTTGTTGGACGTTTTTTTTCCTTGGTGCATAGTAGTACCTTGCCCCTACAATGGTTTGACCAGTTTATTTAAATATTTTTTTTTGCTGAATTAAAATATAATTTTATTTCGAACCCTCACGTTTTAACAACCTATCATCATTTGTTTAAAAAAATTTTTTCTTCTCCCTACTCCAAACTATCAGAGTGGAGTAATTTTTGAAAATTTTAGTGAGTCACTAATTAATTTTTTTGACTATTGGACTACTGTGGTCGACACCAAAAAAAAAAAAAAATTTTAAGTTTTTTTTTTTGGCACCTTTCGGTACGATCCTAAGGTCTTTTTGACCATGGGTTGATGCATCAATTTAGTTTAAAATTTTGGGAATTTCATTTTTAACGATTATTAGAGAGTTGCAGTCCTACCAAGACGTTATTTGTATAATTTTTTTTTAATACCATCGGTAATTTTTTTTTTAATTTTTTTTGAATTACACACAACATCCTCACTAGTCTAATTCAACGCAATTTCAGCGAGCGGACTTTTTTTTTTTAATTGAGCATATTTACGATTTCTATAACATGAATATCTGTTCCGATGTTTATTGCGTTCACTTATATATTAAGGGATGATGTGACCTTAAGCAATGCATGTTTCGTGTAAACTCAGAGTGGGTAAGCAGGTTAAAGTGGGTTTTGATTTATTCTTTTTAGAAAAATCATTGTATACGGCAATTTGGTTTTTTTTTTGAGGAGTTTATTAGTGGAGCCGTTCTGCAATAGCAGGAGTATACCCTAGCGTTAACTGTGTACAACAGCTTTGGGATTTTTTTTGTTATAGGTAGTCTGTTGTACGTTCCATTTAGGGATAAATTTACCTACTCGGTTGCTGAGGTAAACAAACATCACTTAACTTTAATTTTAATCCAGTTCAGCTAGGATAAGCGCAATCATTTTTTTTTGGTTTTACTCACGCAGGAGTGAAACATAAGACCTAAACACTGCCAAAACTCTTGTCTCTCTTTTATTTTTTTTAACTTTTGTTGTGGCTACTTGTTAATTCTAATTTAGGATTTAAGTAGTTATTTCTCTCTGCAGGGTTGGACGTCATAGTTGGTTGTACAAATACTTAATATAAATTATGATTACATTTTTAAATGCAAATAAATTTTATTTTCTTACTGCTCCGGTGTTTTTCGGTTTTGTTCGCGTCTGCCCGTATTTAAGTTTTATATTTTCTACAGTTGTGAGAAAATTTAGAGTGATTTTCACTAGTGAATTAAAAGTGAACTTTGTGTTTGTTATTGCGTGGTTTAGTTTTTATAATTGGGAGGTATAATTAACAGTTTTAATTAAAGTTTAAAGTTTTAATATATATAAAAGGCACCATGGCTATTTCTTTGAGTCGGTTGTCTGACATAAGGTACTTAGTCAAGGACGAATTAATCTATGAGTTAACATAGAGAGGCATAGCTATTGGATCGGTGGAAGAGATGAAACAACAGCTTATGTTGATCAAACAAAGAGAAAAGACTGATGCAAGTATGAGATACCCTCCGTATCCCTTTAAATTTGGCCAGGATGCTTTTAGCTGCATGAAGAAGCTAGATAGTCTAGTACCGCTGGTAGAGATATTCTCTGGTACGAGCAAGGGGGGAGAGTTTAGAAAAATCGCTGTGAGGTTGGAACACGTGTTGGCCAGGATAAATAACATGAATCCGTCTAACTTTGAAGAAAGTCAAACCAAAGGCATACTGGTTGCGGAAACCTTGAGTTTGATTGGGAGGTTGCAGAGCCAAGCAACAGATTTATTAAGAGTTGGCGTGAACTCAGATGATGATGAAGCATCTGAAACCCAATCAACGAGTCGAAGCTCAGATCACTCGACAAATGTTGGCAACATTCCCAGCCAGTCTCAACTCCCGCAGCCACAGCACTCGAGCACACAAAGAACAGCTCAACAGCCCACAAACCAACCGTCGGCCACGGCTCCATTGCAAATGCAAGTGCTTACAAACCCAACTCAAACATCAGTACAAGCACCACTCCCTATGCCGATTGAGAATTACGGTACAACAGCTTTTCAGTACCAACAACCGTCTACCGTTCCTTTGAGTTTAGCTGCCCTCCAAAGTAGCATTGCACCAATTGCTCAGTCACGACCATTTTCATGTTCGTCGCCAGTACCAATGTCAAGTGATCCTGGTACTTCATATCATGTTGCACCTGTACCTCCGCATAAGTGGAACTTAAAGTTTACAGGTGAGAGGGGTACAATCTCCGTCACCGCATTTTTCGAGAGAGTGGACGAGTTGAGTCAGGCTAGAGGAGTCAGCAAAAAGGTTTTACTGAATTCGGGCATTGATCTTTTTGAAAAGTCAGCTTATACTTTTTACAAAGATGTACGTAGAGAAGTCCATACATGGGAACAGCTGGAACAGAGGTTCATGGCAGAATATCTTCCTTCTTCATATGGCGAGAAGCTATTGAAGGAGATTCAAAAACGTAAACAAGGCCCTGGACAGTCTATAGGGACCTATATTGCTGTCATGAACACGTATTTCCAAAGACTTGGCTGTCCTGTTTCTGAAGAGGCGAAATTAGCTATCGTCTTCAGAAATATCGCGGACATTTATAAGAAAGGGTTGATTCCCACTGAGGTCAATAGCCTATCACATTTAAAAGATTTGTGTCGGAGAATAGACCAGAGATATGGGTTAGAGGAGGAGAATTTTACTCCTAGAAGAAACCAATCTATTGAACCTGACTTGGCCTACGTTGACGTAGAGAGCGATTTTGACGATTTTCCAACAGGGGTTAATGCAATTCAAATATCAGGTGCCGGGACATCAAATCAACAGAATTTGAATATTCCTGATAATAGATTTAACAGAGATAGGCAGCAGCCAGCAAGCAATGTCGCTGCTAGAGCTGATAGAGATAGACAGCAACCAGCTAGTGAAAATGATAGGGATAGACAACCACCACAAGGTGCTAGACCTGGTAGGGCGAACAGGGACGTTGTTTGTTATAGATGCAACCAAACAGGGCACATGGCAATCGGGTGCGCATTACCTAGAGGCAAGCAGTGCTATTCGTGTGGTCAGGCAGGGGTAACGGTCAGAGAATGTCGAAATTGTAATCGTCAGGGAAACGGACCCAGGCGCTCGTAGGTGGTCGACCTTCGAGTCAGCCTGAACAAGCATCGACCGATAGGCTAACGTACGTTTTAGATTATGTGATAAGTCATGCTCGTAAAGATGAGAGACCTTATTTAGAAGTGGATGTACTCGGAAATAAGTTATTAGGTTTGTTGGATTCCGGGGCTTCACGTACCTTTTTAGGGAATCATGGTTGGTCAATCATCGAGAGGTTTGGTTTTTCACTTGATACGACAAAGAAGACAAGTTGTATTGTGGCAAATGGTCAAAGCACGAGTAGTATTGGGACAGTGCAGCTTCCTATGCGAGTTCAGGATAAATTTAGGTTAATAGAGGT
Source organism: Aspidapion aeneum (assembly GCA_963576565.1). NCBI lineage: Eukaryota > Metazoa > Arthropoda > Insecta > Coleoptera > Brentidae > Aspidapion > Aspidapion aeneum. The sequence continues at coordinate 128,391,942 of OY755038.1, forward strand.
CGTCGTCGTTCCTGAGTTGCCGCACACTTTGATTTTAGGATTAGATTTTTGGATTTCGATGGGGATAGTACCGAACTTAAGTACTAATGAGTGGCACTTTGCCGATAATAAAGATGTGATTTGTTCTTTAGAAACCCCAGACCAACAAACTACTCTTTCGCCTTATGAATCAGAACGACTAGAGGAATTGGTCGTTAAATATAAGACTATTATGGGTGACTCACTGGGATGTACAGACAGGGTAGATCATAAGATTACAACAGATGCAGCACCGATAAGACAACGTCCATATAAGGTCTTACCGGTCATTCAGAAACTTATTGATGACGAAATCGACGAAATGCTGAAAATGGATGTGATAGAACGTAGTAGTAGTTCATGGGCTTCACCAGTGGTAATGGTACAAAAGAAAAACACAAAGAAATATCGTTTCTGTGTAGACTACCGCAAATTGAACTCAGTGACGGCGCGTGATAGTTATCCTTTACCACTCGTATCCGAGACTCTTGACAAGTTGAAAGATGCTAAGTACTTGTCAACTTTAGATATTAAGAGTGCTTATTGGCAAGTACCAATGGAAGAATCATCGAAGCCACTAACAGCATTCATCTGTCGACGAGGTCTCTTCCAATTTAAGCGTTTACCATTTGGTCTTCATAATGCACCTGCAACTTGGCAGAGACTCATAGATACCATCATAGGAAACGATTTAGACCCCTACGTGTACGTATATCTCGATGACCTCGTAATTGTCACACAGAGCTTTTCTGAACATCTTAGAATTCTTGAGGAAGTCCTACGAAGATTGCAGAATCCAAAGATAACGGTAAGTTGGGAAAAATGCCAACTGTGTAGGCCAGAAATGACTTATTTAGGTTTCGTAGTGGACCGTCGAGGCATCCGAGTGGACCCTAATAAAATTAGAGCCATGTTAGAGCTCCAGAGGCCAAGAACTGTCAGAGAAGTTCGTAGAGTTGTAGGTACAATATCCTGGTATAGACGTTTCATAGAGAATTTTTCAGCGATAATAGCTTCAATTACAGCTCTAACTAAGAAAAATCAAAAGTTCGATTGGACTTCAGACTGCGAAAAAGCATTTATTAAGATTAAGGAACTTTTAGTGACTGCACCGATTCTTACATGTCCAGATTATACCAAAGAATTTGTTATTCAAACAGACGCCTCAGGATATGGAATAGGAGCATGTTTAACGCAACCTTATCCTGAAGGAGACAAAGTCATATGCTATTTGAGTCGATCTTTGACTAAGCAAGAACGTGTTTACACGACCACCGAGCGAGAATGTTTGGCATTGGTTTGGGCGATAGAGAAGCTCCGGCCTTATATTGAGGGGATCTCATTTAAGGTCATAACAGATCATTTTAGCTTAAAATGGCTTCATAGCTGAAAAGAGCCCAGTGGAAGACTTGCTCGTTGGTCTGTAAAACTGCAGCAATATGATTTTGAAGTAATCCATCGGAAAGGGAAAGATTTAGTTGTCCCGGACATGTTGTCTCGTGCAGTACCCATGATTGATACAATTTCGCAGCCCAGAGACGCTTCAACAGCAATTAAAGATCGATGGTACCAAAAGATGGTAAAGAGAGTCGTAGAATCACCGTTAAAATTTATGAATTGGAGATACACTGATAATAAGTTGTATAAATATGTCAAACAAGAATACCCTCAACTTTCACCATCTAACGAATATTGGAAAGAGGTAGTCCCCAAAGATCATAGGCGTAGAATTATTGGAAAAGCTCACGATCCTCCTACCGCAGGGCATATGGGTGTGTATAAAACCTTCCACAGACTGGCAGAAAAATATTATTGGCCAAAAATGCGCCAGGACGTGGCAACTTTTGTAAAGAAATGCTTTGTCTGTGCAGCTCATAAAGGTGATACACAAGGTGTATCTGATCAGATGATATCTCACCCAAAAGCAACTCGTCCTTGGGAAATTATTTCAACAGATTTATGTGGACCCCTACCTCGTTCGACAAAGGGTAATTGCTGGATTCTCGTCGTTACGGACTATTTGAGTAAGTTTTCCTTAGTTTTTCCAATGCGAACAGCTCCTACTCAAGCAGTTGTCAAGCATCTTGAGGAGCAAGTATTTATGGTCTTCGGAGTACCCCGTTTGATACTTTGTGATAATGGCCCTCAGTACAAAAGTAACGAGTTTAAGCGTTTTGCTGAGATTTATCAGGTTAAAATTCAGTATAATCCGTATTATCACCCCAGAGCAAATCCAACAGAAAGGACGAATCGTACGTTAAAAACCATGTTATGTTGTTATGTGAAAGACAACCACAGGAAGTGGGACGAACAAATACATAAACTTGCCTGCGCGATTCGTACTGCAACCCATGAGACAACCAGGATGTCTCCTTTCTTTGTTAATTTTGGTAGGAATATGTGTTTATCGGGTAAAGATTACTCCAACCCAGTTTTGTTATCTGAAGGGAATGGTGTACAATCCGCAGCTGAAAGTAAAAACGAAGGTTTCCGGAAGCTCTATGCTGATGTTAAGAGAAGGTTAGAGGTGGCTGGAGAGAAAAACGTAGTTCAGTATAATTTGCGTACAAGGGTACCCAACTTTGCTGTGGGTCAGCGTGTTTGGAAGAAAAATTATGTTTTGTCAGATGCTGCGAAGTTTTTCTCGAAGAAGTTAGCACCGAAATTCGTTGGTCCTTATGTGATTAGGAATAAAATTTCTCCATGGATATTTGAGCTTCAGGAACCATCGGGTAAAGTACTGCCAGGGAGTTGGCATGCCAAAGACCTTAAGTCGGCAGCGGACCTCTCCGATTAACCTTTTTAGGTTAATCGTCTTGAAGTTGGGGGGGGATTATGTAACGTGTCATTTTTTCGTTTAAGGCAACGTTACATATTTGTTTATTTAGGTAAATAATCAAGGCTCTTTGATTCGTCTTTCTGTACACAAAGTAAGGGTATTTTATAGAGCTTGGTTTGGAGGTTATATAGTGTCTAGGAAGTTACCTTAAAAGGAGGCATTCCATCGAATTACTGTGGAAACTACGCACATCGAATTATCTGGACATCGTAATTGGAATTTAGGATCACAGGTTTCGGGAAAATCACATAAAAAACTTTTGACTGTTTTGTTTATCTGAAATTTCATAGTTTTCGTTGACTGTCATGACAGTGAACAGCGATTCTGCTGGGGAATGGCGGCGTTGCCGCATCACAAATGGTTTCAGTAACAGGAAGGAAACATTTAGATGAACATTTCATTCCCTTCGTTTATTTCGAGGATATTGGGACAATCCGAACCTCATATCCTTCACGGATTAACTAGTTTTGATAATACGAAAACATATTTGGGTCGACCAGGAACAACCGAGGCTCCGCCACTTTGATATCTTTATTAATTTGATAGGGAAAGGATAAAATAAATACGAGTTATGCACTTTTGTAAAGGGGAGATAAACGAGGGATAAAAACCAAGACTAAAAGAATAAACGAAATCGTGTGAGTTAACATCTGAACACTCTTGTGCCTTTAAGCAATAGTTCAGTGTGTATTTTTGGGTTCAGGTTCAGAAACAACTTTATTACTGTAGAAATGTTTTACAAAAATGGCGTTAAACCATATGAATATTAGAGAAAACATTTATAAAGAGCGAAGGAAACTTTTGACGAAGACTGTAACTGGAGTGCAACTAAATTCTGCGCTCAGTATAGCGTTACTCATATGGGAATTGGTGGAGTGTTCGAATATTCCTGGGTTTGATGCATGCCCTGGCCTTCAGTAGTTGATTTTACAGTTGATGGTTTCAATGCTGAGCTTCTACTTGCTATGTCGGCAAGGGTCCGGTAGGCAAATGTTCGGTCTATGTATGGAGGGTATCTCGACGTCCTTGTTATAAAAATTCCAACCGTGGAAATAGATCCGACAACACCTCAATGTGCATTTTACCTAATTGCAATGTCCCCTTGGTCGGTGCTGCCCCCTATATACCTGTATAGAACTATTGCTGTATTTCCTCATTGGTTAGTTTGAAAACCGCGGGGTTTTCTGGTTGGTTGGTATTGCGTTTTACTGTCCCCACTCCCCACCAAATTTACAAAACGGTTTCCGGCCACTTCATTATTCTGGTATTCTCGACGAAGTGCTTTGTCTCTCTTTGCTAACAAATTTTGGCTGGGTCGACAACAGTTTCTGGGATCGCCTTTGTTTTTGGTTTTGGCACTGCAGCGAATTGTGGGAGATATCCCAGAAACTGTACAAGTGAGTCCGTCGTGTCTAGGGCAATCTAGAGTGACGCTCGCACCCTGTTTGAGGGGAATTTAAGTCGGCCTACACCATTTGTACGGAAAGAGCAGCGGTAAGTTCGATTTTATTTTTTTTCATTTTTTTTATTTGAGTACTCTTCAAGATAATATTTGCCTCCCAAATTGTAGTTATTTTGCGTGTGAAATGTACTTTTTTTTTGACAACAGACGTAGGGAATTTTTGGCGTTTTTATATTTTTCTTTTAACCACGTGTTGGATAAAAACTATATATTGTTTTTCTCCTTTGTCTACAGCCCTGTCCATTCCATCGGCAGCGGTGCTGGACGCTGGTGGGAAGCCGGACGAGCCAGTTCTAACCCTGGGAAAGGTACGTAGGGTTATTTTAGTTCATCTGTTTAAATCTGCTGTATTTTATTGAGTCGACATGGGGTTCTCCAGGAAACTGAAACATTTCATTTTCCACAGGGTTTTATGCTCGGGCAAGAAGCCAGCAACCTTTTGACCACCATGTGCTGCCCTAGCACCATGTGCTGAGCGGGCACGAGGGGAGACGCGGGCAAACCAGGACAGGAGTAGCAGGAGGAGAACAACACCACTTCCAGGTTTAATAAAACACCAAACTCACAATTAAATAATTGCAGGACCAAGGTAGGAGCAAGCCTTTAGACATAACCATTTCATATAATTTGGACAATCTTTTCATATAAATTTTTAATATAATTTAGACGTCTCATATATAATTTTTCATAGTATAATTTCAACATTGCTTGTAAACGCAAGGTAATGGTATGACGTCATAACCACAATTTTGCGGCGTATTTACTATATTGACTTGTCTTCCTTGATTTCATTTATTTAAGACAATTTCTCCTGTGAAATTTGGAGTGCCTTGCTATTTTGGCCCGAACTTGTTTAATTTTTTTTTGCATATTTCATGTTTCTAATCTTAACTTCAGCCCTTAAAATACACAAGATGAACTAAACTTTTGTATTATTTGTGCAACCCAATGACCAACTTTGCGGAGACAAAAGAGAGATGAGATTATATGTTTTAGCGGTTTTTTTACACTGTTTTACCTCATGGGGTAGATCTCGGACTGGGTTGCTGTGTGGCCCTTTTTTTTCTAAGAGGAGAGGTTTAAAAAAAAATTAAAATAAAATATTATCTCTCTCTTTTTTAAAAAGGAATCACACAGCACCGGCAGCTGTTCGTCTGGTGGCATTGGGTCATGGGTTCAATAATATTAATTAAAAGATGTTAATTAACTAGGGATTTAATTAATTGGACGCCACTTAATCTTTATCAAAGAAAAGATCAAGAAAAAACTTTAAAAAAAATACAGAAAAATATTCAAACTGGCTAAATAAAATCAAAGTCTTTAAGTTAATTAATAATATTAATTAGTTTATAAAGTCTAATTAATAAGTCAAATCTTATTAATGTTTAAGCATTATAAAGTGGGAGGGGAGTCAAATTTTAAATAATAGGCAAATGTTTTAGACACATTGTGGTGATGTATTGACATAAATGTTGTGACATTTTATACAGTGTGTTATATAAAAAAAAAATATGAAACAGCCTTAACTATCTTAACCTAAATACCAAGTGAAAAATACTAGAATTTTTGTTTACTCATAGTTACTTAATAACTAACCTTGTATACCACCATGTAAAATCAAATTAATACATAACTAGTACTTTTTTTTATCACATAAAATACCTTTAAAATGAGATTCCTCCTTCAGCTTGTTATTTTTAATAATTAAGAATAATTAAAAGTTTTAAGTTTAATTCATTAAGAAAAAAAATTTCAGTTTAATCAATTAGAAAATCTAAAAGTTTATGTTAAAAAATTTAAAGAATAAACTGTTTAGTTTATAAGAAGATATCAAAATTTAGGTTTTACCTTAAAATTCAAATAGAAAAATAGTAATTAATTATTCAGATAGGTAATCACTTATTATGGAACCAATTAGGATGTTTTATCACCATGTCAACCAAATACCTGCAAATACAGACTAGGTATTCTTTCAATCTCATAAAGCCTGAGTGCCCATATTACAAGGAGCTGCAAATCCTCACGTGACGTCACGAAATAGAAAGATGAGGTTTGTTGTGTGTGATGTTCCCTCTTAAACCTCAATCGGTTACTCATACTTGCAGTGTCGGAAACTAACCCATAGAGGTAAGATGGTCGATTTTTGTCTTACCCAGAAACTCCCTGTCATCCTATGGCCCCGTCAAAAATTTACGCCATTATGACTAGCGCGTTACAGCGGCCACGCCAACGCCATGATGGAAAATTGCCTTTTCTTTTCATTTTTTTAAAATTTCATCAATAAAAAATGAAATCACTTGTCACTGCAAAAATTTTTGCTGTTTGCTGTTCAAAATGTCGAAGAAAAAGGAAAGATCGATCGGCCGACCTAATTTTTGCACCCGTTCTGGAGGGGACCAGAAAATGTGCGCCTGCGGCATACTCATTCCCTGCGATCGATACTACGGCTGAGACAACGAATAAACAATTCCCTTCATACTCAGATGTGTTAATGGAAATAAGGTGCCAACCAATAGACGACAAAATGGCGAAAAAACTTTCTAAATATTAAAGAGGACTTCCAATAAGTGTGAAACTTCCTTAAAAAATATTTATGTAAAAAAGTCAATTTTCATAACTTTTATAGTTTTCCATAGCCCAAGGCTTCTTATTCTGCGGTCCAAATGTAACAGCAAAAAATTTCTATCTGCCACAATGGAACAAGGTACAGCGCATCGGCCTCGTAACCAGCAGGCCCGAGATCAAATCTCAGCAAGAGCACAATAATTTTTTTTATTAATGTTTTAATTAGAATTTGTTAAAATAAGTTACTAAAAGAAAGAAAATATAGAAATAGGCTATTTTTAAGTGTTTTCTAAATTTTCTTTGTAGCGGAAAATAAAAACGCTACACACCACCCCACCAAGGAAAAATATTTTACCTTGTAAAATATTTCAAAAGGAACTTCATAACATCAAAATATGTTTCCAACTAAAATCTTACAAAAGCTTATTATCTTATATTTTTACGTTAGATCAAATAAACTAGATCTTTCTTATATCTTATATATGTATTAGAAAATACAATTTTTTCTTTTTCTGGTATTTTGGAATCTTTAATGATGTAATCACTTAGGCAATACGAAGTTTTTCTTGATTCTTGATAACTACGCGTATCACACGCCCAGAGGGGTCAAAATCAGTAGGACAAAATAGATATTGGACAAAATTGGTGCGGTCTAATCAAGAAAACAACAGATGCAAATATTCATAAAGATCTAAAACTTAGGATAGCTAATACTATTTACCTACTTGGGTATAAGCAAAATAGTGGCTATATATATATATTTTTTTAATTCTATATTCTTAAAACTATACGTTTACGCGTAAACTATGTACATGGCCACTAAAAAATTTACTTAAGAATTTTCATCTGAGGAACTTGAAGAACTCTCAGAACAAGACTCCTCATAATAGTAGAATGGCTTAAGGTCCTTAATGTGCCAAGCACCAGCCTTAGAACCGTCCTCATTACACAGGTCATAAACTAAAGGGGATCTTTTTTTCTTTATAACTGAAAGAATATACTTAGGGGCAAATTTAGACGAAAATTTATTCGCAGCATTAGACAATACTTTATTACGTCTCCAGACTTGGTCACCCACGTTAAACGATATATCCCTCTTGCGGAGGTTATAGGCTTTAGAGTTTCGCTCGTAAGCAAGGTGAAGTTTTTGACGAACTTCAGTAAATATCTCCTTTAGCCCTTCTAAGTTCCTGGCGTATGAATTTCGGTCTCCTGGCATGATTTCCACATCTTCCTCCTGAACTCTATCTGCATCAAGATAAAACTTGCCCGACAAAGGTATATGCCTACCAAAAACTAAGAAAGACGGCGAATAGCCTGTAACATGATGCCTTGACGTATTGATAGCTTGCTGAATTTTCGCAGCGTTCACATCCCAGTCATCATGAGACTGAATGTAACACCTTAAAGTCGTACCTACACTTTGATTATTCCTCTCTACAAAATTACACTGAGGGGAATAGAGTGCCGTAAACCAAACTTTATTTACCTCGTATTCTTTACAAATATTCCTAACAATTTTTGAGGCAAATTGGGCTCCATTATCCATTAAAATTGCACTGGGAACACCAAAAACTAAGAAAACCTCCTCCTCTAAGGCTCTACGAACTAAAGGGGCTGTAGCATTTCGAAGGGGAAAGATAAGGGTATATTTGGAAAACCAATCGGCGACAACTAACATCCATTTATTCTGCTTCTTGGACCTAACCAAAGGACCTATCAAATCAATAGCTAGAATTTCAAATGGCCTTGTAGCTTCTTTCTCCTTACCCATCAGACCCATCTGTGCTCTATTACTCATTTTCTGTGCACCACAAACTTTACATGAACGACAATAGCGAAGGACATCATCCTTCATTTTGGGCCAATAAAAAAACTCTTGCACCCTAGCTAAGGTTTTAAAACAACCGAAATGTCCAGCAGTTGGTGGATCATGACATGATCGAATTACACCCACTCTTTGAGGTCTAGGAACCAAGTATTTCCATTCCGGCAATCCGGTTTGCATAGGTAAACGAGAAGGTATGAACTTAAATACAAAATTATTTTCCACTTTCCATTGTGGGTATTGAGTAGGATCTAAATTAATTTTTTCTCTCAAGTTAATATAAAATTTATCTAAGTGTTTTATATTAATTTGATACATAGAAATTTGGGCAATAACATTACATTCTTGGACATCCTCGTTTTCGTCGTTATATGGAATTCTTGAAAGTGCGTCAGGAACCAAGTTTGCGCTGCCTTTTCGATGGACAAGATCGAAGTTATGCTCACGCAATTTAACAGCCCACCTTTGAAGTTTTCCACTAGCGTTTTTCATGGAATTTAACCAAAGTAAAGACCAATTATCTGTAACAACGGTAAACTTTTCTGCACCCTCAATATAGCATCTAAATTTTGAGATACTAAATAGAACAGCTAAACATTCCAACTCGACAATACTATAGTTTCTCTAGGATTTTGATAAACCACGGCTGGCATAGGCTATGACCCGTTCTTCACCGTCAATATTCTGTAAAAGAACTCCCCCTAGACCACGAGTACTGGCATCACACTCAATAATAAACTTTTTCGAAAAATCTGGCTGACTCAAAATAGGGGCAGACACTAACATTTCCTTAATCTTTACAAAGGATGCTTCAGCGGCTTCGTTCCAAGTAACTGACTGACCCTTTTTTCGTCCTTTAAGTAAGTCATTTATGGGAGACATCAATGCAGCGAAGTCCTTAATAAAACGCCGATACCAGGAACACATTCCCACGAACCTTTTGATCTCTGTAAAATTCCTAGGTCTCGGATAATTAACCATACACTCTACTGGGTCGGTACGGAGCGAATTATTTCCAATAACGTAACCTAAAAATTTTAAATCGCCAGTTTTAAAGAATTCTGACTTCTCCAAATTAATGGTTAAGTTGGCCTCTTCAATTTTTTGTTTTACTACTGACAGTAACTTCACGTGATGCTCAAAATCAGGTGAAACTACCAAAAAATCATCTAAGTAGGAAAAAACGTGCGGTTCAAACTCTGGACCAAATATACTGTCGACCAGACGCTGCTGCGTCTGCGCAGAATTGCACAAACCAAATGGAACAGAGCGGAACTGAAATAAACCCTTACCTATGACACTGAAAGCAGTCTTGGGACGTGATTCTTTCGCCAGGGGTATCTGCCAAAAAGCTTTTCGCAAATCGATAGAAGATATAAATTTAGCTCCTCTCAGCGTGCTTAGGATTCGGTCTATGTTCGGTAAAGGATAACTGTCATGACGAGTCACCTCGTTTAAAGCTCTTCCGTCAAAACAGAAGCGATATTCCCCATTGGATTTCTTAACTAATAGCACCGGAGAGCACCAAGGGCTGTCCGAAGGTTCAATTACCCCCAATTTTAACATTTCGTCTATTTCTTCGTTAAGAATTTTAGATAAATACGGTGACATTGGATAAGGTCTTTTTTTAAAAGGTTTAGCATCTCCTGTAACGATTGTCATTTCCATCTTATGTGTACGACCAATTCGTGTTTCGCTACTTATTTCCTGAAATGATTTAATAACCTGTTCGGCTCTAGCTCTTTGATCACTATCTAGATCATCTAATGAAAGCAAAGAGTCTTTATAATAATCTAAGGTTGGTTGTTCTAAAACGACTAAGTCCGAGTTTGAAGAACCGCTATGAACACTCCATGAATCATATCTAAAATCTACAACTATTTTAAATTGTCTGGCAAAATCTGCACCAAATATAAAAGCTTGAGGCAATGAAGGAACAACTAGTGCTTTTATAATATGACAACAATTATCTACATAAATGGCTAAGTCAACTACACCTTGCACTACTCTCTGGGTTCCATCAGCCGTACTGATTACTCTATGTTCTGAATAAGTGGTTTTTAATTTACAAAATTTTAAAATATCTATACCTTGTAAACCCACTACTGAAGAAGTTGCCCCAGAATCAAAAAGAGCCACTATAGTTTGATCAAATAACTTTACTGATATGTAAGGTCGATTATCAAAATTTTTTCTAATAAATAAAGGTGAAACATGATTAGAGTTTGTACTTGAGTTTTTATAAAATGCAGCAACAAAACTTTTCCAGGATTCCCATTCTTTAGCTGAAAAATAATTTTTAGTGATGGCCTTTGCCTTATAAAAAGTGTCACGACCATCTAAAGACACCTTATCTATTAGTTTTTTGAACACTTAGGGCACTCTCTTAGTCTCTTACCTTTATGTCCATACTTATAACAAAATACAGTCTTCTTAGCTAAACAAGTTTTAAAAGAATGGTTTTTCTCACCGCAGTTCCAACAAAGTATTTCTTTAAGTCTTGGAGAGGTAGGATTATTGGAAGTCAACGAACTAGTACTGGGTAAATTATTTGCTTGATTCAAAAATCTTTTATTCGAACTATCATTCCGATTTGGATATCTTGTATTTGAGTTATGATTCTGATTCGAAAAACTTGAACTTAAATTATTATTATGATTGAAAAATCTTTGTTGTGAAAACTGGCCTCTAAAATTATTTGTTGTCGGAAAATTATTTCTATCATTTCTATCCTGAAAATTGTTACTTGAGGAAAATGTCTCTAAAGCAGGTGGTTTTCTACCTTGATTCAAATTCAGATTTTCATCCAAAGTCTTGCAATGGTCCATCAACTCCTCAACATTTCTAATATGTGTAAGTCCTAGTTGACTTTTATATTCGTCTAATAAATTGTGTCTTGTATACTTAACTTTTGTCGGTTCTGCAGGAGAACGAGGTAATCTACTAAATAATGTATTCAAGTGAGCTACATAAATATGAACTGGCTCCCCAGGTTTCTGTTTTCTAGCTTTAATCAAATTCCAAAGGTCTTCATCTTCATCGTTGGATAAAAAGTCTTTTTTCAAACGGTCAACCAGTTGAGCCCAAGAAGTCACTTTATCCTTAATAAAAGTAAACCAATGAAAAGCATCTTTATCAAAAAGTATACCCGCCGACTTAAAAAGTTCCTCATCAGAAACATCATGAGCTCTAGACAGGAGAGAAATTCGCTCTAGAAAAGTATGAACATGTTTGCGTTCGCCAAAAAATTTGATTCCCCACTCAGAAATAGGCACCCTATGTGCATTACAAGCGATCACTGGAGCAGGCAACTGAAATTGAGGGGTCGTATTCTCGAAAGCACTAGGAAACGGCGAGGAAGGTCTATAGTTCGTCTGTTCAGGTGAAGTCTTGGTAATCAAATCATCCTCAAGTTTCAAACAAGTAGAATAAACTGTTCTTTTATACTCAGTAATGTCTGCGTCACCATTCTCTGGAATCGGAAAACGTTGCGAGCGCCCATGTACATGCGCGAGGCGAGACTTTAACTTTTGAAAAGCATAATCTTTAGTATTACCCTCAAAATTTTCAACCTCTTCTTGAATTGACTGTAAAGATTTAGTGACCTCCAATTTTTCCTTCTCGAAAGTATACTCATAGGCATCAGTTAAAATCAACCAACCAGGAGCGCGTTTCTCCCTTTCTTTAGCTAAAATTCGCGTCAAAATTTGTCTCTTCTCTTTAATAGGGCGAGTGACCAATGCACCTCTAATGCCCAACTCATAATCTAATTCAAAGTCTAATAAATGACTCGCTCTAGGAGTACCAAAAGGATCCATTTTTTTTTTTTTTTTTTAAGTCTCAAAGTTTGGTTCACAAAAATTTAAAAATAAATGCGTTTTATTTTAAATCAATAAACGCAGGTTTCAAAATTAAAAATAAAAAAAACTAATAAAAAATCAATTCAAAACTGTCACTTCAGCTTTCAAAAATAATTGCGCGCAAAACTAAAAAAGGTGAAACTAATCTACTATTGTTTCACACTATTAATAAGCATTCAAAAAAAATCCATCAAAATATTGCACGCAAAAAAAAATCATTAAAAACAAAAAAAAATATTGGACATCTTTCCAATTATTTGGTTCTTAATTCAAAATGGCTTAAGCAGAAAATTTAAATTTAAAAAAAAATTAAATTTAAACAAATAGAGGAGGATACAGGGAGTTTCTAAGTTTTTTTTTTTTATAATAATATCTAAACGACCGTCTATCATGTTTTCAAAAAAAATATTCAACCTAAAAGATAAAAAAACTTTCAATGTGGCAGCTGAAAAAGGTACTCTCATATAAAAACACACCCACCTAAATTTTAGAAAAATATTCCATTGTTTGTAACTGTATTTTTATGGAAAAGCTGAGAAAGAGATGTTAAGTGAGTAGAGTATTTGCACTACCCTTTTTTCAAAAATATTCTGAAAAGAAAAAAATTAAACTACCAATTGGTTGTTTCATAAAGTTAAATTAATTAATTTTATAAATATATTAATGCATTACTTATTTTATTAAAAGTTGTCAAAGGAAGAAAAAAATTTAATAATTTTTAGTGCACCAACGAACACCGCCGAAAAGTATTGCATCACTCTTGTACTCAAGAAAATCTATTTTCCAAAATATTAGTAGGTATCAATATCATAAAGTCGTAAATAAAATACAATAGCGCCCTAAAAAAAAATCAGTAAAATAAACCAGTTAAAAATATCATTGTAGGTATGTAGTAGGTATGGTAGGCAGAACGTATTTCACTTTCAATAAAATATAGTCAGCTGTTATACAATAAGAAAATAAATACAATGTAAATAACAAGTTCAAAATAAAATAAATCAAAAGCGCTCTGAAAAAAAATATTAGTATAGTCACTTAAATCAGTAGGTAATACCTACAACACTATATTATAATGTTTTAAAATGTACCGGTATGCATAAAAAATTTGTGTACGCAAATACAAAAAACAAAAAAACAGCAAATCGTATGTTTATGAAAAAACAACTCTAAACCAAGGTTAAGATAGCCAGGACAGTTAAAGTTAATCTCTAATCTCCCACTCAAACTTCATAATGAAAAAAATATATTTTTTTTTTTTAATTTAGAAAATAATAAAATATTATCTCTCTCTTTTTTAAAAAGGAATCACACAGCACCGGCAGCTGTTCGTCTGGTGGCATTGGGTCATGGGTTCAATAATATTAATTAAAAGATGTTAATTAACTAGGGATTTAATTAATTGGACGCCACTTAATCTTTATCAAAGAAAACATCAAGAAAAAACTTTAAAAAAAATACAGAAAAATATTCAAACTGGCTAAATAAAATCAAAGTCTTTAAGTTAATTAATAATATTAATTAGTTTATAAAGTCTAATTAATAAGTCAAATCTTATTAATGTTTAAGCATTATAAAGTGGGAGGGGAGTCAAATTTTAAATAATAGGCAAATGTTTTAGACACATTGTGGTGATGTATTGACATAAATGTTGTGACATTTTATACAGTGTGTTATATTAAAAAAAAAATATGAAACAGCCTTAACTATCTTAACCTAAATACCAAGTGAAAAATTCTAGAATTTTTGTTTACTCATAGTTACTTAATAACTAACCTTGTATACCACCATGTAAAATCAAATTAATACATAACTAGTACTTTTTTTTATCACATAAAATACCTTTAAAATGAGATTCCTCCTTCAGCTTGTTATTTTTAATAATTAAGAATAATTAAAAGTTTTAAGTTTAATTCATTAAGAAAAAAAATTTCAGTTTAATCAATTAGAAAATCTAAAAGTTTATGTTAAAAAATTTAAAGAATAAACTGTTTAGTTTATAAGAAGATATCAAAATTTAGGTTTTACCTTAAAATTCAAATAGAAAAATAGTAATTAATTATTCAGATAGGTAATCACTTATTATGGAACCAATTAGGATGTTTTATCACCATGTCAACCAAATACCTGCAAATACAGACTAGGTATTCTTTCAATCTCATAAAGCCTGAGTGCCCATATTACAAGGAGCTGCAAATCCTCACGTGACGTCACGAAATAGAAAGATGAGGTTTGTTGTGTGTGATGTTCCCTCTTAAACCTCAATCGGTTACTCATACTTGCAGTGTCGGAAACTAACCCATAGAGGTAAGATGGTCGATTTTTGTCTTACCCAGAAACTCCCTGTCATCCTATGGCCCCGTCAAAAATTTACGCCATTATGACTAGCGCGTTACAGCGGCCACGCCAACGCCATGATGGAAAATTGCCTTTTCTTTTCATTTTTTTAAAATTTCATCACCAAAAAATGAATACACTTGTCACTGCAAAAATTTTTGCTGTTTGCTGTTCAAAATGTGAAGTCAACGGCAACGTCGCACTCAAGTGCACGTGTATTGAATCGCTCTGTTTTAAAAACCGAATATCTGGTAAAATCTTGGGTGCAAAATTGTGCTTCTTATATCAATTCCATCTGTGGATGGTCCTGTAGCTGGTGAGTCAAAGAATTTACTGCAACCTATTATAAAGCCTGCAAATTGCCACATTCTCAAGCATTTCCCGCCATCCAGGTTATGATAAAAATACGCCATGTCTCGAAATTGTGGCGTATGCGAAACGTCAGCAAGGAAGCCATCTCTTTCTTGCGCAGGTGTGTGTAAGAGAAAGTATCATGCGGATTGTATGAAAATACCAAGCGATGCTGTTGCTATTATACAGAGTGTACCCGGATTATTTTGGCAGTGCCCAACCTGCAGAAGCCTGCCTACTGAATCTATTACATCTAGCCTAGAGGATTGTATTGAAGCCAAATTTAACTTAGTCAAAAAGACCTTACTGGACGAAATTAGTTTGAAACTCGATCATAAATTACAAAATTTTTCCTCTTCAACTTCAACTGAAAACCAACCTAGTTATTCTGATATAATCAAGAGACAGACATGCTCCAACTTTGTAATTAAGCCGAAAGATGTAAATCAAAACAATACGCAAACAAAAACTGATATTCTTCATCAACTTGAACCGGCCCAGGATATGATCCAGATTAATCGTGTCAAACATATATCGAACGGAGGCATCGTTTTATCCACCGATCATACTGATGGTCAGCGAATAAAGGACTTGGTGACAAAGAACCTAGCCGAAGGATATGAAATCCGAGAATCGAAATCTGCATCTCCAATGGTGCGAATTGTTGGACTTTCAACTGAATACAATAAGGACATTCTGTTAAATCATTTAAAAGCACAAAAATCAATTTTTAATGAATTTGCTGAAATTAAAATGCTTAAAGTCTGGCCGACAAAAAATAATAATAATATTTTTCAAGTGATACTGCAGTTAGATATGCTTACTTATAAGAAACTTACTGATCAAAAATGTATTGTTATCGGTCTTGACAACTGTAGAATTTACGATGCGACTTCAGTATCACGCTGTTTCAAATGTAATCAATTCGGTCATTCAAAAAAATACTGTCAAAAAGACCCCTCATGTCCACTCTGTGGAGAGGGACATGAAGTAAAGGACTGTAACAACTCTGCCAATAAGTCCTGCGTCAACTGTAAATATCTTAAAAATAAGTATGATCTAAATATTTCAATAAATCATCCTTGCTGGGACTATAATAATTGTTACGCCTATAAACAAGCTAATCAGAAATATAGGTCGGAAATATTTGGGTCCACCATATAGCCATCACAAGTCCCTGCCCCCCAAAATACCGTGATCGACCGTATTGGTACCTCCCACAATAATTCAATAAATCAACCAAATCCGGGGCCAGTGCAGTTGGTCGAGTTTCAGCGTAGCCGTGACTTCTTATCACTGTACTATCAAAATGTTCGCGGGCTTCGTACGAAAACAAAACAACTTTTCAATGCAACACTTACCTGTGATTTTTCAGTAATAGCGCTCACTGAAACTTGGCTATGTCCTGGCATACACGACGCAGAATTATTTCAGCCAGAATATTGTATATTTAGATCAGACAGAAATTATGATGAGGTGAAACAAAATTTGGGGGGTGGAGTCTTATTGGCGGTGAGGAAAGCATTTCAAACTACCAGTTTAAAACTTGAATTACCAGTTGCAATTCGCGACACAATTGACATTCTAGGAGTCAAAATATCTTTTTCCAGCAATCTTCATATGTACATAATCTTAACATACATTCCGCCAGGCAAAATTTCTTTTCTATATGAACACCTTTTTGAATACCTGTCCTCTCTTACTTATTTATTTAACGAAAAAGTAATCTTTCTAGGAGACTTTAATTACTCGGAATATGTAGCTTATGTGGAAGGAGCACTTCCTTCTAGTAGGTTAAATCATTTGGTTAACTTTATGAGTTTTTTGGATTGGCAGCAAATAAACACTATAAAAAACTCTGATAATCGATTACTTGATATTGTCTTATCCTCTTGTCCTAATTTAACCTTTTTGCAGAGATGTCATGATTTTCTGCTTAATGAAGACAGGTGCCATCCTACCTTGTTAATAAAATATCAAATAAATGGCGACAAAAAGCTTAAGTCGTATGTAATGGATGATGTATTTTACAATTTTAAGAGGGTTGACCTAGGAATTTTATACCCAAGCTTAGCAGAAATCGACTGGCGAATTCTTGAATCAATAGGTGATGTAAACACAGCTGTTGAACTTTTTTATCATAAACTGTATCTTTGTCTGGATGACCTTGTGCCTAAAACACTTAAAAATCGGCGAAAATATCCTCCTTGGTTTACCTCTGACATAATTAAATCGATAAAACAAAAACATAAATTTTTCCAAAAACACAAAAAATTTGGCAATGATACTTACTTAGATAAATTTCGGGAATTACGCGATAAAATAAAGCGCGATATAGAAACCTCATATCAAAACTATTGTACTCAGCTTGAGTCAAACCTAGCATCTCAGCCTGGAAATTTCTGGCGCCTTATTCAATCCTCACAGAAAATCAATAGCTTACCTCCTAACATGCAAAACCAACACGGTGAGTGCTTATCTGACCCACAGAGTATCGCCAATGCCTTCGCCAAATACTTTCAGTCATCGTATACCTCAGATCAACAGATCCCCATAGCACATATGAATACTGAAGACCCTTCGATTACTAATGAAATATCGCTTAAAAAGTTTCAGGAATCTGAGGTATTGCGAGCCCTGAGGAGTTTAAAACCGAAGGCTATTGTTGGTCCAGACAAAATTCCAGCATTTCTGTTGAAAGACTGTGCCCATATATTTTCTTATCCTTTGACTATTTTGTTTAATTTATCCTTCAAACAAAAAACTTTTCCGGACACTTGGAAAGCATCTAAGATTATACCAGTCTATAAAAAACAAGAAAAAAGCCTAATCGAAAATTACAGACCCATCACCATTATTAACAATTTTTCAAAATGCTTCGAACGTGTCCTTCATACTTCACTCTACCCTGCTTTGTCTGGCCGGATTGACTCGAGACAACATGGATTCATGAAAAACAAATCAACTTCCACTAATTTAGTCACTGTTACCCAATTTATTGCTGAATCAATAGATATGAATGCTCAAGTTGATGTGGTCTACACAGACTTTTCTAAAGCATTTGATCGGCTGGACCACAGCATTTTACAACGTACTTTTGAACACTTTGGACTGTCTGATGATCTTTGTATTTTTCTCAAATCATACCTAACTAAGAGACCCCAATACGTTGAATGTTGTGGCCGAGCTTCATCTACAATTATCGCTAGCTCTGGGGTCCCTCAGGGATCGATATTGGGCCCATTATTTTTCATTGCTTTTATTAATAGTATTTTAAACGACATTCAGGTTATTTGTCTATTATATGCTGATGATCTTAAAATATTTTGTCGAATAACTAATTTATCTGACTGCGAAAGACTTCAAAATGCCCTAAATAGAGTTAATACTTGGTGTCACTCTAATTTACTACCACTAAATCCTATCAAATGTAACGTTGTCTCCTTCTCTCTTAAGCAACAGGTAATTCAGTTTGACTATTCTTTGGATGGCGCCATATTGCCTAGATCACTGGAATTTAAAGACCTCGGTATAACATTCGACAGTGCTCTTTCTTTTGTCCCTCATATACGGGATATTGTTAAGAAGAGTTATCAAATGCTCGGTTTTATAATCCGCAATTCTCAACATTTTAAGAATATCGCTAGTTTAAAATTATTATATTTTGCGTACGTCCGATCAAGATTAGAATACTCGTCTATTGTGTGGTCACCGTGCTACCAAACACATATTGACTCAATTGAAAAAATTCAGCGCAAATTTTTAAAATACCTGGCTTTTAAATTGGACGGTGTGTACCCAGAAATAGGAACACCAAATGAGGTCCTTTGTAATAGGTTTAGTATCAGTTCTCTAAAGGATAGACGCAGTTTGGCCGAGATACAGTTCATTTATAAAATTATTAACAACCAAATCGACTCGCCGGAACTATTGCAACAATTAAACTTTTTAGTACCTAGAACTTCGGCTCGATCGACAGTTCCATTTTATTTACCAAACCAACGAACCAACATTTGCAAAAATGCCCCTTTAACAAGAGCCTGCAACACTTGTAATTCTTACAATGATCGATGTGACATATTTAATTGCAGTATCGCTTATTTAAAAAAATTACGGCTGTCCTAAATCACTATTAACTTATTATTTATTTCTTTTATAAACACTATTTTTTTTGTATCTTTTATTAGCTGTAATCAACTTCAACTGTATTTTTCCCACTCTGTAATTGGGTTTGTTCCTGTTGAGTGGCTGTAAAATAAAATAAAATAAAATAAAAATAAAATAAAATGTCGAAGAAAAAGGAAAGATCGATCGGCCGACCTAATTTTTGCACCCGTTCTGGAGGGGACCAGAAAATGTGCGCCTGCGGCATACTCATTCCCTGCGATCGATACTACGGCTGAGACAACGAATAAACAATTCCCTTCATACTCAGATGTGTTAATGGAAATAAGGTGCCAACCAATAGACGACAAAATGGCGAAAAAACTTTCTAAATATTAAAGAGGACTTCCAATAAGTGTGAAACTTCATTAAAAAATATTTATGTAAAAAAGTCAATTTTCATAACTTTTATAGTTTTCCATAGCCCAAGGCTTCTTATTCTGCGGTCCAAATGTAACAGCAAAAAATTTCTATCTGCCACAATGGAACAAGGTACAGCGCATCGGCCTCGTAACCAGCAGGCCCGAGATCAAATCTCAGCAAGAGCACAATAATTTTTTTTATTAATGTTTTAATTAGAATTTGTTAAAATAAGTTACTAAAAGAAAGAAAATATAGAAATAGGCTATTTTTAAGTGTTTTCAAAATTTTCTTTGTAGCGGAAAATAAAAACGCTACAGCTGTCTGTCTCATTCTACCTAGCGTAGAATGATGACAGCGGATATTTGGTCCAGATCTCCCCTATGATGGAACGATTGTGGAAGTGTATTTTTTTTTAACATTCATTTATGTAACCGAGTCTCACACTACTGACTCAGATGTAGGTACACTATGATCTGTTAAAGGAGTCCATCTGCCTGTAAAGTGCTTCTATTTTTGTCATTTTGATTCATTTCGGAATCTTTTAAATTTTATTTTGTCTATTAGTCAATTTTTTTTTGGTTTTTTTAATTACACAAATATTCTGGAAGCCTCGGAAGTAGGTGGAATTTCATTGTTTGGCTACAACATTTGGGTTGAACTGTATTTTATTTAAGATCTTCTTTGTAAAACATTGGTATTAAATAATGTGGCGCACTTAAAATTTTCTTATTTCTGAACCCCCCCTTCTCCACTGTATAAAAGTTACCGGGCATATCAATGTTTTACCTAGCTGGAAAATACAGTTCTGCTTCCAGATATTTGTTTAATTATTCAATGGTGTTGTTGTGACACAAGTTGGCGAATTGTCACTATCCTAATTACAGTGTCACAAAATGGCGGCAACGTCTTTAAGCTGCCACAAATGTCACACAACGCATTTTAATAGGCCACAAATTGGCGCCCAAATTTTTTCTTAACTTTTTTAATAGGCCACAAGGTACATCAACACGTTTAGTTCACTCGCAGTTTTGTCACCAATGGATTGTTAGCCTATATGTTGTTAATTTCTACTCATTGTAGTAACACAAAAATACATTTTTACGATATAAAATATTATATCTTCTATTTTATAGTTACTTGTGGCTACTACGTGTGGTAGAAAATTATAATTTTTAAGATTTTTTATAAAGGAACATGAACAGATTTAGTTTGTGTCGCAGTTTCGCCAGCAATTTTAGCAATAATTGTTGATTTCTACTTGTTGTAGTTGCACGAAAATAACATTTTAAGACTCAACACAGTATTATTATTTGCATAAGTTTTGTGTTAATACAAATGGGAGAAAATTGCATTTTTGCGTTTTTATCAATTTCTTATACGGCCTTTATTAGTATATCTTTCATAACCATGCAGCGCAAAAATGGTGAATAAAATCGTGTCCAATACCTACTACATAGATATTTAATTCATTCCATTCAAAGTCCAACTTTTTCCTCTTTAACAGGAAAGGAAGTCAAAAGGAAGTGTCCGAAGAATACAGAAAAAGTCTTAAATCTATGTATTTGAAATGTATAAAAATTGAATAAATAAATTAAAACCCACTGTCAAAAACATTATCTTGTCATTAAGACGTCAAAAAATTTCCGATGTAATTCGCTGTGGGAACTCAACCTCTGCGTGCAAAATGGTGAGGGCATTGACTAAAGGAGGGAGGACGGCCACACCCTCCTTAAGAGTCAATGGCGATAAGATACATGAACCGGAAAGAAAGGTGGAGGTCTTTGCGGATTGTCTGGAAGAGGTCTTCTAGGACAATTTCCCGCAGGACCCTCCCACCTTTCTAGATAGACAGGTGGGGGCGTTCGCGGACGAGCTAGCCGTAACAATCACTCCCGACTCACTCAGGTATGCCACGCCAAGGGAAATAAGAGGGATCGTTAAACGTCTAAAAGTTAGAAAAGCCCCAGGTTACGACAAAATAACAAATACAATTCTTTGTTTGAAACTCGTAGACAATGATTGTGTAGAAATAAAATGTCGGACTTCCATTGTCTTTATTTATTTTAAAACACGACGTTTCGGTTAGTAAGTATCTCTAACCGTTATCAAGTGTAAACTGTTTACACTTGATAACGGTTAGAGTTACTTACTAACCGAAACGTCGTGTTTTAAAATAAATAAAGACAATGGAAGTCCGAAATTCCAATGTCTTTATTTATTTTAAAACACGACGTTTCGGTTAGTAAGTATCTCTAACCGTTATCAAGTGTAAACTGTTTACACTTGATAACGGTTAGAGATACTTACTAACCGAAACGTCGTGTTTTAAAATAAATAAAGACAATGGAAGTCCGAAATTTTATTTCAACAAATACAATGTTGAGGAAGCTTCAGCCAAAACAGTGCGCGGAGTTGACTAATATAGTCAACATTATGTTTAGGCTGAAGTACTACCCTGAGGCATGGAAGAAAGCCGACATTGTTCTGCTGCCAAAAGTAGGCAAAAGCAGAATATTGCCAGATAGCTACCGTCCGATAAGTTTACTGCCCGGTCTAGGAAGAGTCGCCGATAAGATAATCTTAAGGCGACTAAAGGAATTGCCTCAATTGGGACAACTTGTTCCCAATGAGCAGTTCGGGTTCAGACCGAGGCATTGTACAACACTTCAAGCAACCCGCTTGACAGAGGAAATAGTCAGCGGGTGTAATAGAAGGAAGTACATAGGAGCGGTAGCCCTGGACATGTCAAAAGCGTTTGACAAGGTCTGGCATAACGGCTTTCTTTTAAAACTGCGGAATAACTGTGTACCAGTACATATTCTCAAGTTATTACAGTCGTTCCTGGCAGGGCGAACTTTTATGGTAAAGGTAGACTGTTTACGATCCCGGTTAAGGCAAATAAGAGCGGGAGTCCCGCAAGGCTCCCCGCTCTCGCCACACTTATATGCATGGTATACCTGTGACATCCCCAAAGATCGGAAAACGAAGCTCTATGTGTACGCGGATGACACTTTGACAAAGTCAAAGTGTAATAACATCCAATACGTCGTCACAAGGCTTCAGAGGCACCTCGTAGAAATTGAAACCTGGGCTAAAAGGTGGAAAATTAAGATCAACCCAGACAAGACTCAAGCGATTGTGTTTACACGGAAAAGGGGCAATTTGCGAACAGAGCTTGCTCTGGGTGGTCGAAGGATACCCTGGCAAAGAAGGAACGTTAAATACCTGGGGTTAGTTTTTGACAAGAAACTAACCTGAAACGACCAGGTATCAAACGCACTTCAAAAAGCAAGGGGAGCCCACAGTAGGCTATACCCCTTGTTAAATGTCAGGAGCACTCTACACTGGAGAGTAAAATTACAAATATGGAGGCAAGTCGTTCGCCCCATACTAACGTATGCAGCCCCATGCTGCAACAAGGTATGCAAAACCCAAATGGGAAGGCTACAAAGCTTTCAAAATAGAGTCGTAAGACAAATAGCGGGAGCCCCTTGGTTTGTGCGTAACGTACAAATCAAAACATTGAGAATATCTCAGAAACGATCCCGGAGCAGAAGGATCGTTTCATGAGACGGGTCGAGGGGCATCAAAACCCCGTGGTACAGGATGCGTTCCTGTACCGGCCCGGAGACAGGCCAGGGACCTACAAAAGGCCCCTGGATGTCTAACAAAGTTGCGCCACAAGGGCGCCAAATTGAGGTTTTTGAAGCTTAGGTAAATCCACATGGAAAAGTACAGACTAAAAATGAAAGAGGTACATACCTATCATGCACAAGCATTATATCTTAGTAGTAGTAGTACTCAAAAGGAAAAAATTTCCACGAAAATTGGTGCGTTGCTATGGTGATATTGACTGCAACTGTTCACTATGTAGCATTTCTTATTTCCCACTAGTACTTACGTAAGAAAAATGCTCCAAAACTTAGGATAGTTATTTAAAAATAAAAGAATATTTATTTTATTTTTCTGAGGTTACGAACCTTTTGTTTTGTTTTGATTTCAAATTGCCACTCGTCAGCAAATTCCCGTTCGGTCAGCATCAATTGACTTACCAAGGAATTAGCTGCCGGTTGCACATATTTTAACGCCTGCTTGCACTAGACTGTTAATGCCTGTTTGCACCCACCAACCTTTGTGTCCGGTCATATGTTCTCTTGCTAGAATAAATGGAAATCGCTCTTCGATTTTCAATAGAAGAATCCAATATATTATTCCTGCTAATTTTATTCGTATTCCCTTCTAGTTAATAGTAAATTTTTCTCACTGACTACTTTGTAGATCACTGTCGGTGAACAGTCCCTCTTGTCTCTCGAAAAAGCTCGTTTTGATTTGACCATATCCGAGACTATTTTGTGGGCATAGTTCCAGTGACAGCACCGTCTTTTCATTCTTTGCCTTCAAAATTTTCAATGGAATAAGGTTATAAATTTTAACCGTTTGTTTTTCATAAATTAATTTATCGCTTAAAAATAGTTAAAAAACTTAAAATATTTACAGCGAATGCTTCGCTGTGTGCACTATGTGCAGACATTTCTTTTGTGACTTGATTGATAGTTTTGAGTGAGAAATTCATGGCTGAATTTCTGCATTTTATGTCAAGCTATTATTTCTTCTATCGATTGGCAAATTTTCTAAAGGCCATGTATCTTTAATTTAGGGTTTTTCGTCCGGCTCTCTCTCTCTACCCTTCTTCAATCAGAGTGCCCTCGTGGTCGTCGTCACAACCTGCCTCTTATAGATCTCCTCAACAGAGACCTCCTCAACAGTTTGTGTCTTTGACGTCCACTCTCCCTCCGGTACCTGTTCAGCTACAATGACCTGCTCTATGGCTGCCTTATTCTGCAGATGCCCTAATATGCCTTGCGGAGCCCTAACCTGCCTTATCCTCTTTAAAACACAAAGGCCTTAATGGTGGTAGCAGTTTTCAGGTGGGATCACTCCTTTTTTTTTATAAAATATATATTTATATTTTTCCTTTTTTTTAAATTAATTAGGCGGTTTCGCTCCATAATTTTTGATATCCTCATAGTTATTAATATTAAAGTTAATATTGTATGCGCTCGCTATGTGGCCACGTATCGGATAAAGCAAGGTTGATTAGATTTTTTTTATGAACAATTTTCAATTGTGGGAATGTACATAACTAATTTGTTGATAATACAAAGTTTTGAATTCAGTTAAAGTGTATTTCTTTCAAGGTACTAAATTATAAAAAGGTTGAAGTTATCTTAAAACAACACTTGGTAAATATTAATAAATATATTTCCTTTTTTAATATTTATTAAAAACTTCACTTCAACTTATTACCAAAAAAAGGTGGCGCTCAAATAGCAGAAGAGTTTCCTAATCCACAACCCAATGTCACCAGACAAATGAGCAGCCGTACGCACTTTGTAAAGTATTATTGGTTTGTCCTGGCAACATAATGAACAAATAATGCTGCACAATTAAATGGCACCAGAACGTGAGGGCTCGAGATTTTTCTGCTTTATCTTTTCATACCTTTTCCTAATTTTTGTCTCTACCTGAATACCTTGAAAGAAAGTACAAATACATAGAGATGAGGGAAGCAAAGAAAAAACTGCTATATTTCCCCGGCAATAGTCAACATGAAATCTCAGTAGGTTATTAATTTTTTTAGTAATACACAGGTATTAATATGATATTAATATTTATTCAAAAATATCCACAATTTAAGTTAAAAATAGCTGGCTTGTATTTTATCAGTGCACTATTGGCACACAGTTTGGTTTTTAACCAAAACAGCTGTTTTCTACCTTTTTATTTATTATTTGGCCGTTCAGCCAATGGTGCAACACAAATATACCTAAGGACCTACCAAACAGTTGCACACATTTGGTGCATATTTTTTTTGAGGAGCAATTTTTTTTAGGAAGTAACTACCTACCTCTCTTTAGTTGTAACTTGAGTGGTGCGTATGTCCTTTTATTGCTTACCTAACCTTTTGTTTTGTTTTAAAGAAAACTCCGGAAAACAATAGTGCTGAGTAGGATAATTTTTTATTTTACATACCTGTCCATTTAAGACAATTTTTTTTGAAATGAGTGAATATTGAAATACCTCCTTTCGCTAAATTTATTAGTAGGTACTTACTAAGTTACATACAGGTTCCTACCTACCTGATTATTTATACAGGGGGTCTACTTGTATTGTTCTTTATGAGAAAATCTAGATTGCTGACTATTGTATAAGGTAAGGGTTCTTACACATTTTTGGACAGGGTCCTTACACAAAAATTTTTTGGGGTCTACAAAAATTTTTTAATTTTTTTTGCTCAATATTTTTTTTTTTAATTTTTTTTGTTTTTGTTACACAATTACCCACAGGTATTTCCTTAAATTTTTGATCATCAGATATACCAAACACTAGTGTGTACCCAAAGTTTTTGTTTTTGCAAATTTAATTTTGTTTATTACCTACTTGCTGTTACAACTTGGGTGACTTTTTTTACAGTGTTGCCACTTTTGAAAAAAAAATCCTTAAATTTTTTTTTTACAATATATCTATTTTTTTTCAAGCCCTTGCATATTTGATACCCCCTAGTAATTTTTAAATTTTTTTGATAAAAATTTAATTTTTAAATATATTTTTGAAGTTTTATAATTTTGTTTCTGCATCTATAAACTAAAAATGACTTTTGCTGCTATCAATTTTACAGTAAGTCACTTACTTATTGATGAATTAAATTATGAATTGGCAATCCGAGAAGTCAGGAGCACTCGTAATGTAAATGACAAGAGCAAAATTCTTAGTCGCTTGCTGGCTAAGGCAGGAGTTTCAAAAACCTCATTGGTAGAACTTTCTCAATATACTTTTGATTTTGATAAAGCAAAAATTGAAATTGAACGAACTTTGAACGATCTTAAATTAAATATTTCTGAATGAAAGGATCAGACAATGACTATCTTTTTTTACGTTGCAAGTCCAGAATAACTCATGTTCAGTATCGAGTTAGGAGGCTTCCCATACCTGAAACTTAATACAAAGATAAAGTCGTAACCTTCAAGGACGGAGCTTATGCCAATGCTTTGCAGTATGAGTCTGAATTATTTGATAAAGTAACCCAAGGTCTATCTACCTCCCCTAACCCTACTTCTCAACTTTCTTCAAGTTTGGCACCAGTCATTAATGTTACAGCACCTGCTGCTACATGTTCTTATCGCATTCCACTGTCAGAATGAGGGATTACATTTAATGGGGATCCAAAGAGATTGTTTTATTTTCTCGAAAGAATTACTGAACTGGCTTTAGCGCGCAAAGTTTCTAAACAAGAATTATTTGAGTCAGGTTTTGAACTTTTTGTCGGAGATGTTTTTTCTTGGTACCGAAGCATTAAAAATTCAGTTACCGATTGGGACTCTTTAGTTGCTCGGTTGAGAAAAGATTTTTTGCCACCTTGTCCGGATGATGATATTTGGGATGAAATAAAATATCGGAGACAAAAAAAAATAAATCAATAATTATGTACGTTATGGAAAACCTATTTAGTCGCTTAACTTCAAAACCAGCCGAAGTAACAAAAATCAAATATCTTGGGAAAAATTTGTTACCTGAGCATATCGCTAAATTAGCTCTTGAGGATATACCCACAGTGGAACATTTAATTAACTTATGCCGCAAACTTGAAGAAATTTCTTACCTACTTCAAAGAAAACCTGATGTGCAGATTTCCCATATTTTTAGTAATTCTAATTTTCCTTCAACTAACTTTAATTCTACTAACCCTAGCTTTCGACAAAATAACTTTAATTGTAGGCCCAAGCCTAATAATAGATCAAACCACACTTCTAATTTTAGAAATAATACCCAGACGGTTTCTTCTACTCCTACCTCTAGGACATCTAACAGTAATAATGTATCTCCTACCTCTGGGAATGTTCAGTCGGATTCTAACCCTACTTTAAGACAATCTAATGGTTCTAGTTAAAGATCTAAAGCTGTTTGCTATAATTGTAAACAATCTGGTCACAGTTATAACTCCTGTACTAAAGCTAGGACAACCTTCTTTTTTCGTTGTGGTGAATCTGGTTGTAAGGTGACCAACTGTCCCAATTGTGCAAAAAACTAGATAAAGGTGTATCTTACTGTGGTCGAGGTTTACACCGCATTTCTAACAAGATCACAAAGCCCATTTATTCTAGAAATAATGAAGACTGGAAAAGCTGGTTATCTTTTATTAAAAATTTTTATGTACAGCTCATTCCTGGAAAACAAGAATTACTACCATTTTTTGTAAATAAACCATTAGATAATTGGCCTTATATCTCTGTCAAAATATTTGACCATGATATTTCTGTTCTAATTGATTCTGGAGCAAACTCTTCTGTAGTAGGCGGTAACGGCTTACAACTCCTGAAACAATTTAACTTTAAAATTTCTCCCTGCCTTGGACAAAACATCATTACTGCTGATGGTTCCTATACTGAAGTTCAAGGGATAGTGGACTTACCTGTTTGCATCAATGATGTTTGTAAAATTATTAAAGCTTTTGTTGTACCTTCTATCACTCATAGTTTTATTTTTGGTATTGACTTTGCCCAGAAGTTTAACATAGTTATGAATTTTTCTAATAATAGTTGGTTTATTAAATCAGATAACATATCTATTCCTACTAATTTTTCTGCCTTTTCTCAAATCAGTCCTCTGTTGTCCTCGACTAGCTACTGTTTTTCGATTGATGACTTATCTCCCTCTGATAAAAAATTAGCGTTATCAGTTATTGCATATTTTAAGGAAATTGACAGTTCTAATGGTATTGGTAGAACAGATAAGATTAAATTGACATTAGATACTGGCGATGCCATGCCTTTTCGTAAGCGACCTTACTTTATGTCTCCGTATATGCAAAAAATTCTTAATGATGACTTAGATTCTATGTTGGAATTGGATGTGATTGAAGAATCACAGAGTCCTTGGTCATCTCCTGTTCTTTTTGTTTCGACGGGCGTCATTTGAACGAATGCCTTCAAAAAGATCCATATCCGCTTCAACGCATTGATAGAATTCTTTATAATCTTCGAGGTGCTTCATACATATCTTCAATAAATTTGCGTAAAGCTTTTTGGCAAATTCCTCTAGATGAGGGAAGCAAAGAAAAAACTGCTTTTACTGTTCTCGGACGAGGTCATTTTCAATATAAAGTGGTTCCCTTTGGCCTTTGTAACTAGGCGCAGACGCAACAAAAATTAGTTGATTTAATCTTTGGTCCGAAGTATAAACCAAATATCTTTTTCTATCTTGACGATATTATAGTAATTTCAAGCACATTTTCCGAGCATATTCGACTCTTACATCTTGTCCGAGATAAATTAAAAGAGGCACATCTTACAGTAAATTTTGAGAAATGTGAATACTTTAAAAGATCTTTGGTATATTAGAGGGGTGGCTCGGTATTTCCTTTTGGTGTACAGGCTAGGGGAAATAATACTTGGGAAGTACTGGGAAATACTAGAAAGTACAAGGAAATACCAGGAAATACTAGGAAATACTAGGAAATACCAGGAAATACCAGGAAATCCAACAAGCTGTGCAAGCTGGTCAATGCTGTGTTTCTTCACTTTGTATGCGAATATTAGTGACAGTGCAATGTTAGAAACAAAAAATATGGTAAGTTAGATGACAATTACTTGATATTGCTAATTTCAGAAACTAATTAACCAATTTGAATAAAATTTGGCATATATGTTCTTTGAGCTATTCTGTCTAGTTAAAAGGCAATTAGTTTTACGCTACGACTAGTGCAGGCGCTGGAGGTAGTTGAGTATGCAAAATATGAGGACCGCAGTTTGACAATGGATTTAAAGAATAGGTCACATATTAACGATCTGGATGTTGCCAACCCAGTTTTTGGTCCAATTTTTATTATCCCCCATCGTCTTATAGTAGTGTTCAAATTTTTTATAATTTAACGAAGTTAAAGCCCTAAAGCTACGATGAAATAATTGCATCAAAAATGTGTAATATTTAACCTTAAAACAAAATTATTTTTTTTTTTTAATTTTAGCTGCAAGAAGCCCCGAAAATCCCCAGACCCTCCAAAAGTTAACATTTTTAGCTTTTTTTCAAATTTTCTCAAAAACTAATTTTCTTAGGACCGAGGAGAGACATAGAAGTACATGGAGAGGAAGTAATCATCGAAAAAGAAATGATAAAGAATAGTATAAAAAAGCTTAAATCCGGAAAAGCTAGCGGACCTGGGGGAATATATGCTGAAATGCTCAAATATGGATCAGAGAAACTACTCGAAAATCTCACATATATTATCAGTCAATGCATAAACGGACATCCAGTACCTAATGATTGGAAAATTGCATTCATATCCTCAATACATAAAAAAGGAAACAAGCTGGATTGTAACAATTACAGAGGAATTTCAGTCACCAGCACTCTAAGTAGATTGTACGGTAGGATTCTTAGAGATCTAATAGAGAATGATTTTCATGAACAAGAAGAAGAAGAGCAAAGTGGGTTTCGTGCAGGCAGATCTTGTAGTGATAATGTTTTTTGTCTTAAACAAGTAATTGAGAAAAAGAAGCGCCAGAAATATGGAGACTCATGTTACCTTTGTGGACCTACAAAAAGCATATGATACCGTTCCAGTAGAAAAATTATGGACGGTGTTGGAACAAACTAATATCAATCATACATACATAAAAGCGATAAAAGAAGTATACAAAGGTTCAAAATCTAAAATTAAAATTGGAAATCGACTTTCAAAAGAATTCCTGGTAACAAAAGGCTTAAGACAGGGATGTTGTATCTCTCCAACTCTTTTTAAAATATATATCGCAGTGGCTCTAAAAAACTGGAAACGTAAAGTGCACGGCATGGGAATACAACTTAACAACCGATTTGCTATATACACACTACAGTTTGCTGACGACCAAGTAATTGTAGCTAATGATAAAGAAGACATGGAGTATATGATGAGAAAGAATACCAAAAGTGGAGACTAACAGTGAACGTGGACAAGACACAGTACTTATGTATTGGAAACGAATCCAGTGAATTAGAACTAGACAATGGATAAACAATATCTCCATGCAATGAGTATGTATACTTGGATGTCACATTTGATAAGACAGGAACAGACTGTAAAGAATTGGAAAAAAGAATAGTAAAAGCAAAAAAGGTTATTGGATGTCTTAACAGTATTTTATGGAGCAGAGAGATAAGAAAGAATGTAAAATTTAACATATATGAAACAATGGTAAAAAGCACGCTGTTGTATGGAATAGAGACTTGTCGCGTAACAGAAAAATACAAAACAAAAATGGAAAGTGTCGAAATGGATGCAATAAGAAGGTCAATGAGAAGATTATCAAAACAGGTCCTAGAGTGGCAACCAGTAGGGCGCAGAAAAAGAGGACGTCCTAAACTAGAATGGCAACAGTCAATCCAAAGATCAATGAGTCAAAAGAATCTGACAGACGATGATTGTCAGGATCGAAGGAGGTGGAGAATAGGCGTCGGACAACGTAGAAAAACGTTCTAAACCGACATAGTAGTAGTAGTAGGATACGACTCGCTTTATAATAGTGGCATAGATTAAGGTACGAATACAAAATTAAATATCTGTCCAATATTAAAATTCTTGACATAGATATCACTGGCATTAGAAATAAATCATTACAACTCAACGCCGTATAGAGACCATCATCCAAAGATGTCGACGTTTTTAATACATTAAATTATATAGCAACTTAACCTAAACTGGATACTCATGTTATCTGTGGAGATATTAACATTAATATAATGAAAGAAAAAAAAGACGTAAACCATGTGCAAACTTATTTAAACCTTTTTAGTGCAAATTCTTATATATCGTATATAAATAAAATGTTTGTGCATGGGAAAGAAATTAACAAAAATCTTGATCAATATT
Organism: Aspidapion aeneum; assembly: GCA_963576565.1. NCBI lineage: Eukaryota > Metazoa > Arthropoda > Insecta > Coleoptera > Brentidae > Aspidapion > Aspidapion aeneum. The sequence goes on from OY755038.1 coordinate 128,423,631, forward strand.
TTGTTAAATCTGATAGTAGTGAGGATATTAAAGCATATTCACTTAATTACAAAGTTACAGATCAGTATCCTACTATTTTAGAAACAGGTAAAAACCAAAAATATTCTAATAATACCAAAAACTTTAACAAATAATATATTAATTAAAAGCAACTAAAGCTGGCGCCCTTTGCTTGCCAGTAAATTTATTAAGTTTTAAGAGCTGCCGTGCCAGATTTAACAAAATCTAAATATGTATTTTGTGAAACACATTGTACTAGCCCTAAGAGGGTAGTGTTATGTGTTAAATGGGATCCTAGAGGGTGTGTAACCAAACCGAACCGAACCAAACCAAACCGAAACATTTTATCGAAAAATTATTTTTTTAAAATTGATTAGAATACATTTGAGCTCAATTGACAAAAGTTAGAATAACACCGATTACAACCTCCCAAAATAAGAACCGGAAAGCTAATTTAGGGAAATAATTTTTTGACAAAATGTTGGTTTAGTTCGGTTCAGTTAGGTTCGGTTCGGTTCGGTTTAGTTCGGTTTGGGTTCACACCCTTTAGAATCCCAGGAATAAAGTCAGAAAATGTTTTCTTAACAAATATGTTAGAGATCTCTTAATCGAACTATTTTGTATACATGCGCTATTTTTAGATGCGCTATTTTTATACACGCAATTTTAATAAGTGGTATTTGGATTCGCGTTGTTTTGAATACGCGTTTTTTTGAACACGCGCTGACTTGACACACATAATTTTAAACATGCGTTATAATGATACGCGCTATTTCAGTCAGTCAGAATTTCCAGTACTCTAAGTAGATTGTACGGTAGGATTCTTAGAGATCTAATAGAGAATGATTTTCATGGACAAGAAGAAGAAGAGCAAAGTGGGGTTCGTGCTGGCAGATCTTGTAGTGATAATGTTTTTTGTCTTAAACAAGTAATTGAGAAAAGGAGCGCCAGAAATATAGAGACTCATGTTACCTATGTGGACCTACAAAAAGCATATGATACCGTTCCAGTAGAAAAACTATGGACAGTGTTAGAGCAGACTAATATCAATCATACATGCAGAAAAGCGCTAAAAGAACTATACAAAGGGTCAAAAATCTAAAATTAAAATTGGAAATCGACTTTCAAAAGAATTCCTGGTAACAAAAGGCTTAAGACAGGGATGTTGTATCTCTCCAACTCTTTTTAAAATATATATCGCAGTAGCTCTAGAAAACTGGAAACGTAAAGTGCACGGCATGGGAATACAACTTAACGACCGATTTACCATATACACACTACAGTTTGCTGACGACCAAGTAATTGTGGCTAATGATAAAGAAGACATGGAGTAAATGATGAGAAAATAATGGAAGAATACCAAAAGTGGGGATTAACAGTAAACGTGGACAAGACACAGTACTTATGTATTGGAAAGGAACCCAGTGAGTTGAAACTAGACAATGGACAAGTAATATCTCCATGCAATGAGTATGTATACTTGGGTGTCACATTTGATAAGACAGGAACAGACTGTAAAGAACTGGAAAAAAGAATAGTAAAAGCAAAAAAGGTTATTGGATGTCTTAACAGTATTTTGTGGAGCAGAGAGATAAAAAAGAATGTAAAATTTAACATATGTAAAACAATGGTGAAAAGCACGCTGTTGTATGGAATAGAGACTTGTCGCGTAACAGAAAAATACAAAACAAAAATATAAAGTGTCGAAATGGATGCAATAAGAAGAGCAATGAGAATATCTAGATTAGATCACATAAGAAATGAGATCATAAAAGAAAGAATGGGAATCGAAGGAAGCATAACGAATGACATCACTAAAGGACAACTGATATGGCACGGCCATGTACAATGGATGAACGACGAAAGATTACCAAAGCAGGACCTAGAATGGCAACCAATAGCGCGCAGAAAAAGAGGGCGTCCTAAACTAGAATGTCAACAGTCATTCCAAAGATAAATGAGTCAAAAAAATCTGACAGAAGATGATTGTCAGGATTGAAGGAGGTGGAGAATAGGAGTCGGACAACGTAGAATAACGTTCTAAACAGACTAAATAGTAATTAATAATATTTGAAATATCATCATCATATCAACACATTACAGTAACACATATGTGGTGTCAAAAAAAATAACTTCGCTTCATGTTTCACATGGTATCGCCCATATTTTAAGCCAAAAATCTCCCATTTTTAATTAAAACAAAATTTCTGCTGTGTTACGTATACGCATCAGCGGCCATAAATGGGTTAAAGAAGGGGTTGCCACCTAGGCTATGCACCGTACAGAGCGCAGCCAACGATAAAGACTTTCTCGTGGGCTGCGGTACAGAGGTTCATCCTCTCCGCCTTTCATAGCGATGTAGTCTTCTTCTAAAACTCTGGGAAAGGGACTCTAGACAGGTGCTAGCTCTCCGGGTCGAAGAGTACCTACCTACGGAGGGCAGGGGTCGACTCATTTCCCTGATAGACATCTAACCATGTCTACCACGTACCCCTCAATCAAACAAAAGACTACCACAACAATGGTGAAATAATGACACATTTTATTGGTCTAGAGCTAAAATGTATAAAACAAAAGTAGCAGTTTACAAGAGTATAGCTGCCAAAGTGAACAAGAAAACCAAGGACGTAAAGCAAAATGTTGTAAAATTCAAAATATCTTTTGAGACCTATGACGACTGCCTAAATACCTTTTAATAAATAATAGTTACTCAAAATGTTATAAGAGCCGAAAAGCACCAACTATACTCCGTAAAAGATCAAAATCGGAGTTCCTTGGATGACAAACGATCTATTTCAAAAGAGTCTTATAAAACGTTACCGTGGGGGCACTATAGTAAGTAATCACATCAACGTTAAATTAACGTGAACAAAAATAACAAAGTTTTTTTTACTTGAAAACAACCTCATACCATGTATTATTTATTTAATAATATATAATAAATCTACATGCTAAAAGATAACTTAAAAACAAGGAGAAATCAAGCTATAAAAATGTACTTTTTGCTGAAGTTTCTGGTGCTGTGTGTATAACGTGTTTTTTACCCTCGTTATTTTCATGTACCAAATTTACACTTGAAAAGTCCTCCACAAAATGTTCTAAAACGCCACTAGATTAAGACTTCTCAAACCTACTAACTTTCTGCGTCCTTTTTGTTCACGTTTTTTCAATAACATTTTTTTAACTTAAAAGAGATGCGAAAGAAAGTTATAAAAGTTCACTAGTTTAAGACAACAACACTTCAAGGCAATTTTAAAGATGGTGCTCAAAGCAAGACAAGATATCTATATATCTATCTATATAAATTATGTTTTTTTTAAAGCTAAACAAGATTTTTTAACAGTAAACGCTTTCACAGAATATTAATGTGTCTTTATCAGGTTAATAACATATGCCTCGTGATCATGGATCAGGGATCAGTTCCTTAACAGGCTTTTGGAGTTTAGAGGCTGTTTAAATATAAAATTAAACAGATTTTCTTTTTTACCATTTTTCATAAATCTTCATTTTTAGTTAAATTTATTTTTTAAACACAGGTGATCTTGAGAAATTAGGTTTTAATAACATAAACTAACCTTCTCAGGTTTACCTATTTAAATAATATAAATTATTTAGTTTATAAAACAACACATTATATGGAATTTTATATTTTATAATTTATCATGAACTATAACAATTTGTTAATTTAAAAAGAGAGGATTTATCTTAATAAAGCAGATTCAACATTTGATAGTTGTTCTCACTATACCTACTTAGTTTACTGTACCATAAGCCTTCTTGGTCATTGCAGGGAGTGAGGCTGCTCCCTGGCAGTAAACTCTTTACTTTAATCCCGCTGCTTAACCAAGCCGAGTTAAGCAAGTAATTGTCAAGCACAGCTTGCACATTGGTCCTTCGAACCGGATCAAGCACATTGGTCCTTCGAATCGAGAAACCGCCGCCGACGCCCGTAAGAAGAAAACCACTACATCCCAACCGTCCACCTGCCAGTACGACTGTCCGTACACTTGTCCTGTCCGAAGCCACTACGCAAGAGAGCTTCAACCAGAGCGACCTTCCACGAGAAAGTCCGTCCACCTGCCAGTACGACTGTCCGTACACTTGTCCTGTCCAAAGCCACTACGCAAGAGATCTTCAACCAGAGCGACCTTCCACGAGAAAGTCCATCCATTCTACAAGCTGCAAAATGCCGTCCACCTGACAGTACTACTATCCGTACACTTGTCCGAAGCCCCTATTCAAGAGAGCTTCAACCAGAGCGACCTTCCACGAGAAAGTCCGTCCATTGTGCAAGCGTCAAAAAGCCGTCCACAGCCCGTACGACTATTCGTACACTTGTCCTGTCCAAAGACACTACTCAAGAGAGCTTCAACCAGAGCGACCTTCCACGAGAAAGTCCATCCATTCTACAAGCGTCAGAAGACTGTCCACCTGCCCGTACGACTGTCCGTACACTTGTCTTGTCCGAAGCCGCTACGCAACCTTCATATTTAACAGGCCAACACCAACATAAACAAAAAAAATCATTAAGAAGAAACGAGTACAAGAACCAACCGACCACAATGATAGGAAAAAATCTAGAAAGAATATTGCTAGAAAGACAGCTAAGAAGATACAAAATGGGCTCACACCTTCTAGATTGCCTTCTAGACATACATATAATGGAGTATGCGTCAGCACAAGAACTAAAAAAGCTCCAACTGCATGCCGAAGATGTACTTGAATTATCACAAGTGATTAAAGTCAATTGGGAGCCAATAATTATAAACATAATTTACCAGAAATGGGATGTCGAGACGCACATTTTACACCATGAATGGATAAACTAGGAACTAGGCAGATTGCCCACATTGAACGAAGTCCTTCAGTACTTAATTAAAAGAATCGAAGAGTTGATTAAGAACCCATCAGCTGATTTTAAGTACAGTGAAATTTTTCAGATTCCAAACGTCATTATGGGTCATTTAGATGATATCCGAGACATCCCAAGTATGGATGAAGAAACAGTTAAGGAATTACAACAGCTTTATGAGAGGAGCCGTCAGTGCCTTAGAGACATTCAAACCTCTGGGCAAAATAGAGAAACTTGGGACCTACCAATGATGAAATTATTGTCAAAGAAACTGACGTTTAAACTAGAAAAGTCGTACCATAGTTGGTTCCAAGGGTTTCAAAGCAAAATCCCCACAATAGAAGACTTTTTTCATTTTTTGAGAAAAGAAATGTATACACTCAATTCAAGAATCAAAGGCTCAATTCCAGAATAAAAGGCTCAAACTCGAGAAACTGAAAAAGAACAGAATTTAGAATGTTACCCAAATCATGTATATCAGAACAAAAAATATGCTCAGATAACTCCAGTCATCTTGGTTATACAAGACAAAACCTTGATAAGAGACACCAAAATCCAGCATATCAAATTAAATAGCAAAGTAAAAAAAGTCCTCAATTTAAAGCCAAAAAGAAAATTGGTGCCTATCCTGTGCTCAACCAGGACTATCTTCACAATAAAAAGCAAGTCCAAAAATAACCAAAAGTCAAGAAGACATATTAAAGAGAAGAAGACTTTTAAACAAGAAGCAACAATCCTTATTAGAAAGAAATCCCAAAAGAAGAAACATTCAATCTCAAAATTTACTGAAGAGGCGGAAGGACAATGGCAAATAAGTCATAAAAATTTTGCCATTGTAAATATGCAACAAAACATTTTTAAATTCTTGCCTCCCAATTTACAATTTCTTCATGGCACTTACAATAGTAAGGGAATAACAACAATAACAAAAATAGATCATAATATTTTGCAACAGCAACAATTTGTCGCCACAGCGAAAAGTTCGACGACGTACGATGACCGCAAAATCCAAACACAACCGATGCCTAATAGATACATGGCCAGCAGTTTTAAGAAACTGACCCACCTTATAAAGCAGCAGTACCTATTTCGATACCTACCTACCATATCATCAGCATTATTCAACCTGAGGTCCCTACAGTCACCCGTTCTGGAGAGACGGGAAAATGTTTAATTACAAAATTAAACAGATTTTCTTTTTTACCATTTTTCATAAATCTTCATTTTTAGTTAAATTTATTATTTAAACACAGGTGATCTTGAGAAATTAGGTTTTAATAACATAAACTAACCTTCTCAAGTTTACCTATTTAAATAATATAAATTATTTAGTTTATAAAACAACACATTATATGGAATTTTATATTTTATAATTTATCACGAACTATAACAATTTGTTAATATAAGAAGAGAGGATTTATCTTAATAAAGCAGATTCAACATTTGATAGTTGTTCTCACTATACCTACTTAGTTTACTGTACCATAAGCCTTCTTGGTCATTGCAGGGAGTGAGGCTGCTCCCTGGCAGTAAACTCTTTACTTTAATCCCGCTGCTTAACCAAGCCGAGTTAAGCAAGTGTAATTGTCAAGCACAGCTTGCACAGAGGCCAAAGCACTGCCTGATGAGACTTCGTCAGTGAAAAATCCCGACAATAGGTGGCGCTGCTGCTAGTAAAATCTCAAAAATATTCGGTAGAAAAGCCATGCAAGTCGCGTTTTAAAATTCGTGTAGAAAGGGCGTGAATCTAATGTGATTTTAACGTTGATAAAAATCACTTGAAACTAACGTTAAAACATTGCTGTTTCAATTTGGTAATGGTGTTCTTAAAACGCAGTTTTTAGCAACGTTATTTTTTATAACGTTAATGAATGACCTATTAAGCTTGTTTTCATATATGAAATAAACGTTTTTTTCCAGCAGCTTTTCAAATCAACGTTTTTTTTGTCACGCGTTTTTTACGTGTTAAACACGTGATTGTGCTATGTGGGTGATAACTGGGTTTTAATGTAATTTTAATTAAGTATTGTTTGTCTATATTTTATTTGATTATCTATCTAATCTTAATCCTAGACATAAATTCAATCTATATTTGGACTTCTTGGCAATTATATTATTAAATGTTAGGGTTATCACAGGCGTAGGGTAGTATCTAGTATTTTATTCTAAAAATAAATATATAAACCTCTATAATATTAGTCATAGCAAACTTAATGGTATTATAATATATTTCCAATAATGATTAACTGTAGTATGTCTTTAACAGTAAAGAAATTAAAAGTAATTTTGTATTATTTATAATAACAATAAATATATATTACCTAAAATTTATAAACTGAAACCATTTAAAACTCATCACGAGTAATACATTTTTTCTACAAGCACATGAAAAATGTGATTTTCCACACTATTTTTACTTCAGAAAATTTCACGTTGCCGCACGAGTGTGAAAAGAAAATCCGCTCTAAAATGTCAAATTTTTAAAAAACTCTATAAATTTGATGATTCCATTCATAATATTTTTTATGAAATGCCTTGGTTGCTATAATGTAACACTAAGATTTTATGGTTCGATAAAACACTACGTATTTTTTTGCGTTGCGTGCGTAGTGTGTATGTGTTTAGGTTTATTTTTCTTATAACTTTATTTTGCTAGGTTTTCCTGATACTCGTAGAAAAACAGTTGTTCTTAACACTTGTAGAAACCTATTTTATTAAGCTTCTTTTTCACTATTAATATGACGTTAGAACTATAGGGTAAAATAAATTTAGAAAAAAAAACTTTTTGAAAACAAGCTTTCATAAAATGGACTAAAAAGCATAAAATAATTTTTTGAGTGTTCCGATATCATTATAATAAAAGCGATGGGCGTATTAAAGAAAATTTACAGGTTTTGCTTTTAGCCTTATTAACTCGAAGTTCAGTGAAAATCCAAATTCATTATATTACAGCAGAGAAATGTAAGTGTAGACAATTTAACTCAACCCAACCCTACTCAAGCTACCCTTACATTTTTCTGATATAGATTGACATTATTATGCCTGCTTCATATTAGCATAAACTAATAAAATAGACAACCAATCCAAAATGGCCCCATTTACCGAAATCTCATACCAGATGGCCATACGCGACGGTGGAAATATTCATTGTGAATTGACTCCTCTGAAAGAGTTGGCGGTGTTGCCATACCAAAGACAATTATACCAATCTACTTTAAAATCGTCCTACTTTCCCCCGCTTATAGATTCTTTTCAAGACGTGGACATTTAGTGACTTCGCGTAAACAACCCGGAGCGCTTGGCAATTCTTCCGCTCTTTTAAATGAGGTGCATTAAAGAGAGAGAGAGCCTCTCGGGCGGCCCCGTGGGTTTGCTCGAACTCTATTATCAATGAGGTCTGTAATAATAAATAAATAAAAACATTTTTGTAAGATGTTTCACCCGATTTTCCAAAAAACCGAGCTCTTTATCAAAAAATGTCTCTTATACTTGACTGTAGAAAAAAAAAATCCTTTTTAACGATGTATAACAAAGTAAGAAAGTTTAATTTTTAAAACTTTGGGGACGTCCGTAAATTAAATCAATGTTAAAAAATCACCAAACAAATTAATTTTGGTTCGATTTTCTTAAAATTTAAAATTTGAATCAGTGGCAGTAGTAGGCCATCCCCCCTCACATATCTAACCGTACATACAAAATTATGGCGCAGGATGTGGAGAAAAGGTGAGTAGTAGGATCACTTTTGCTGCTAGAACCGTACCTAGAATCTTTTTTCGGAGGGAGTTTCATCTTTTTTTTTTGTGGAGGAGAGATGGAAGGAAAGGTGGGGAGGTACAAGGGGTGCAAAGACTATCAATGCAGATGGCGGGTATAGTGTGGTGCTTCATTTGTTAATTTTTAAAAATTTATTTTATTTACAAACGCCCCTGAAGTTTTAAAAATGAAATTAATCTTACCAAGTTATTAAAAGGACATTTTATTTTCTACAAATCAGCTGTCAAGCATATTTCTTATAAAAAGCTTAGTTTTTTTGGAAAATCGGGTGAATCAAGTGACAAAAATGCTTTTATTTTTTTTTTGTTTTATATGACCCCTTTATCTATACGAACGTCGCTGGAGAGTTTGTCATTAACCAAATCTCACTGACTTATATATCGGTAAAATGGGAATTTTGTTTTCATCAATAAAGTTTAGAACATATTTTTTTCAATTGAGCTTAGTTTTTAAGAAAATTGGATAAAACCTGTAAAAAAATTAATTTATTTGGTGATTTGTAAAAATTAATTTTATTTACGGACGCCTGTGAAGTTTTAATTTAAAACTAAATCTTATTTTGTGACACAAAGAAAATTTTATTGTCTATAATCGACTAAGTAACATGGTTATTGACAGAAGGCTTAGTTTTTAAGATAATCGGATAAAACATGTGACAAACATGTGGTTTTTTAATTTTTTAAACATTTTCTCAACAAACGGACGCCGCTGGAAAGTTTGGTATTACTCTGCGCTAGCTTATACATAGTTAAAAAGATAATTTTATTTTCTACAATAAAGTGTAAATATTTTTTTTCAAAAAGCTTAGTTTAGTAATTTTTCAAAATTGATGTAAATTACGGACGACCCTAAATTATTATAGATAAAAGTAATCTTACCTTCTTATACATCGATTTGAAGGAAATTTCATTGTCTACAATTGACTGTAAAACACAATTTTTGATAGAGAGCTTAGTTTTCAAGAAAATCGGTTAAATCATGTGATAAACATGTTTCTTTTTTTCATATTTTTATATCACATCAATTAACGGACGCCGCTGAAGACTTTGTCATTGGTCGTACCTCACTGTGTAATACACCGTTAAAAAGCAAATTTTCTTGTCTATAATAAAGGTAATTATATATTTTTCCCTAAGAAGCAGAGTTTTTCACAAAATTTGAAGAAAACCTCAAAATCTCAGGTTTTGAGGGGTTTTTGGGGGTTTTTGCAGCTAACAAACTAATAAAGTTTTATATTTAGATTGGATTTTACTCATTTTTGATTAATAATTTCTCTGTCATTGTGGCTTTAAGGCGTCAACTTTGTTAAATTTTCAAAAATTCGAACACGGCTATAAGAGAAGGGGGGATAAAAAAATTTGGATCTGCGACCTTTTGTCAACTAGAATCCATTGTCAAACTGCGGTCGTCATATTTTGCATACTCAACTACCTACAGCGCCTGCACTAACTGGTTTATTTCGGCTTAGGCGTTTACGTTATGGACATATAAATGATTGTCTATATATGGGTGGGCCAATAAAAACCGGACAATACATGAATAAACGAGCATCTTTGAATGGTGCAATTTAATTTCGACCACGATCTTGGATTTTGATACGGCAGACCGAAAAAGATATTTAGATAAAACTCTGAATAATTCTCTGCCAAGTGCAGTTTGTCCCATTAAAATCGATGATATACTTCAAAAGTTATATTGAAAAAAAAATTGTCCTGTTTTTTTTGGCGCGTCCGGTATACATAGACTAATAATTTCTAAAATACAATAAATAGTCAAAAATATCTTTGATTTCCATAATATATGCCCAAGAAGAAAGGGTAAAAAAGACGTTGGATGGTTTTTAGATCGAGTGGCGCACTTTTTACACCGTAGCGACTACTTAAGTGTTTAATTAATAAAAAATTTTAATTGTCAGAAAACTGTTATTAGCATTAATGTAATTTGATCAAAATCTAATCAACCCGTGAGTGTCGAACACTATTTTACCTGAAACTTTTATGAACATCGGTTTAGTGGTTTAGGAGCTATCGTGTGACGGAGAGGCATACGCACACACACAGGCAGATATCACAACGATGTTATAAAGTTAGGTCAAAATACACCCAAATAACAAATTTTCGGCGTTATCTCAAAAAAAATATTTTCCTCGAAAATAATACCTTCACTACCCATTGTTGCGCGAGCTAGGAAGGTAAAGAAATATTTTCAGGGGACCCAAATTTAACCGCAAAGCAAAAAATCGCTTTTCAATTTTGGCCAAATAGTTTAAAAAATGGTTTTGAATTTAAGCAGCCCAAAATCTTTGAATTTGCCCGACCACTATATTTTTTTATAAAAACTAAAAAATATTCAACTTTAGACGCTTTCTTGCTATCACCAAATATATTTTAAAAAATTACACTCTTTTAAGGCTGGTCTATAATAGTAAAATAAAGATTTTTGCAACCTAGTAAAATGTTGTTGGAAAAAATCTTATAGCATGTACAGAAAGAATTTTTGAAATCGCCCTATATTTGATAAAATTATGCGAATATGGTTTTTGAAGAGGGTGTGGGGGAATGACAGAAGGGGCGATGGGTGGAAGCAGGGAGGACTACAAAGTAGGAATTAGTAACGTAAAGTAATTATCCGATTGCAAAATGATAATTAATGATCCGATTGCAAAATGATCTTTAGAATATTTTTAGAAAAGTTGACCGTTTTCGAGTTATTAGCAAAAAACCGTCAAAAAGCACGTTTAGGGAAGGGGGGGGGGAACACCTCCCTGCCAGGGTTGGGGGGGGGGGTGGTTTCCTTTCGTAAAATGTTCGAAAGAGTCTTATGTCTACCCATAACAAGTGTGTTGCTTTGACCAGAAACAAGTATAATATAGTTTACATTAAAAGCGTCTAGAGCGACACAAACATTTGAGCAAACGTTTATTTGAGCATAGAGAACTAAATATAATGTAAGATACAAAAAAGCGCAAAGTAATTAAATTAAACTTTTGTTTCTACCACTACACATGAAAATGATGGATTTCACACCATTTTCATCCTCAGAAAACGTTAGATTTCACATATGGACAAAAATTTTTCTGCGCATGAAAAAGTACTTTTCGCATATGTATGGAAAAGATGTACAATGGCGCTAACTGCCACCATGTTTTTTCGCACATGTGTTGCAAACTATCTTTCTACACATGTACGGAAAAGCAGTTTCATTTTTTAGATAGAAATGAGTTTTATACATCATAGCCTTAAGTAAGTAAATATATCATGAAATATACATTGCAATGGTTTCTTTTTAGCCCATTTACCGGAATTCAACAAAGTTAAAAAAATAACAAAAATAATAATAATTGTGAAAAACTTGATGGATTCAGGAAAAAGTTTTTTCTTAATATTTGATTTAGTGTTGTTTTTTGGACTAAAAAAACTTTTTTTATAAATAAAAGTAGAAATAATTAAATGCAAAGTAGTTATACTACTACAATGAAAAAAAAAACAAATAATATATAAAACTAAAAAAAAAAAGTCATGAAATATTCTTGAAGACGAGTTTCTAGTTAGGTATCTATTTATTTATTATAATTTTGGATAATTTTGAAGTAACCAAGTGCATATTTATTTTTTTAAATAATTTTTTTTGACATTGTGTTTGAGTTCAGATGGTAGCAGGTTAAAGAGTTATTTTCCAATGTATGTATAGCAGCTTTGACCAACTTTTTTGTTTTCTTGGTAGTCTTACTCTATTTTCCACAACAAATCTTGTATTAGGAATATGTGGGATTTCTGGAAACAGTAGATTATTTTGACCTAGATAGAGGACAGAATATTTATAATAGAGTTGTCTTAAACTGAGTAAGTTTGTGCCTTTGTACAGATTTTGAGTTTTTCTAAACATTTCACAAGTTTTCTTTGAGCATTTGCTGAGATTTTCAAACATTTTACGTTTTCCAAAAATTTTCCTAGTTTTTCTGAACACTTTTCCAGATTTCTGAAAATGTTTCTAGTTTTTCCGAGCATTTCCCGAGTTTTTTCGAACATTTTCAAAGTTTTCTGAAAATTCTTTGAGTTTTTCTAAACAATGTCCGAGTTTTTCGAAAATTTCCCGAGTTTTTTGAACTTTTACAAAGTTTTTCTAAACTTTTTTTGAGTTTTTTAAACATTTTCTGTGTTTTTCCGAATATTTTTACAGTTTTCCAAAAAGTTTCCTAGTTTTTCTGAACATTTTCCGAGATTTCCGAAAATTTGCCTGGTTTTTCCGAGCATTTGCCGAGGTTTTTCGATCATTTCTAAAGTTTTCTGAAAATTGTCCGAGGTTTTTTGAAGATTTTCCGAGTTTTTTGAAAATTTCCCGAGTTTTTCGAACATTTTTAAAGTTTTTTAAAAACTTTTCTCGAGTTTTTTGAACATTTTTCAAGTTTTTGCGAACTTTTCGCAGATTTTTTTGAAAATGTATGTTTCCGAACATTTCCCAAATTTTCCAGACATTTTCCGGGGTTTTCCTGACATTTCCCATGTTTTCCGAAAATTTCTTGAGTTTTTCCAAAAATTTTCGGACAACTCAAGTTTAAGTACTGTACATGTGTTTCTGGCCTTAACTCTTGGAAGTCAGAAAATATATCTACTTTTTCTTATCTACATATCTATGCCCTCCACTGGGCAAGACGCGTTCACCCCTGACAAAGGTTGCATATATACTGAAAGCAGTGACTGAAAGATCAAAAATTCGTAATCAAAAACTCCCAGATACCAATTTTGGTGGAAATCCGACAAACTAAAATTTTACCCCCTCTCCGCCCTCCACGTTAGTGGTGAGGTAGGCAATCAGTGATACCATATTATTGGTTTGTAATCGAAACTATAACGGTATGCGAAATTTAAAGTGAATCGGATACGTGGAAGTCAGTTGAAAGTAATCAGAAAAACTTGACATTAAATCGTCCATTTTGAATCCGCCATAATGAATTTTTGTAATCTGATCAAAAATTCGTAATCCTCATTCTCAAAAACCCCCAGATACCAATTTTAGTGGAAATCCGACAAACTAAAATTTTACCCCCTCTCCGCCCTCCACGTTAGGGGTTAGGTAGGCAGTCAGTGATACCACATTATTGGATTGTCATCGGAACTATAATGGTATGCGAAACTTGAAGTCAATCGGATACGTGAAAGTCAGTTAAAAGTAATCAGAAAAACTTGACCTTAAGTCGTCCATTTTGAATCCGCCATATTGAATTTTTGTAATCTGATCAAAAATTCGTGATTCTCATTCTCAAAAACCCCCAGACACTAATTTTGGTTGAAATCGGACAAAGTAAATTTTTACCCCCTTTCCACCCCCCTCGTTAGGAGTGTGGTAGGTACTCGATGAAACCATATTGGAAGTTCTTTAAAAATGAGTTGCAAGATTTGATTACATGGGCATTTTTCTCAAAAGTGTACATTTTCAAGAATAAAAAAGTTGAAATTTTACCTAAAGAACACATGTTTTAAAACCACACCAACTAAAAGTATGAATATTCTATTTTGCAGTGGTGGCAATATTCAAAAATGTGGGGCTGGCAGAAATAGGCAAAATTGAGGCAGAAACAAAAAAACATGGGAAAAATGCCAATCCGGTCACCAAATTTTCTGTTCCTGTTTTTATATTTGAGATAAGTTTATCTGGATTAGAGTAGTCAAATATATAATTTTAAATAATTTTGCAAAACAAAAATCAAAACAAACACATAAATATCGGTTGTCTGAAGTTATGTAGTTTAAAAGCAGTAAAAAAATCACAATTAAAATAAATCAAACTTTACTTCTCCAACTGCGTCAAAATCTTTATGAAAATAAATACTACAAATGGTACTTGACATGCACAAAACATAAACCTTTCAGAATATCTACTTATTTATTCAAAGAAATTATGAAAAATAGTGTAATTTCAACAAAACTGGAGTGGGACAGCATTGACAAATCGGGACAGGATTGACTTATTTTGACAAAAATGGTACAAAATGAACTAAATTTACCATAGCATCTTCTTTTAAAACTAATTTGTATTTATTTTAAAGAAACTTTTAAACAAAACATTGTTAAAACCTTAAAATCATCATATTTCGTGATAACAACCTTACTTAACTTGAATAAAAACTTTGCATAATCTTTAAAACACTTGCTAAAATAAATAGGTATATAAATTTGAATAACATGTTTAAGCGCATATATCTGTAAGGGCCTCATCCTAAGTTTGTACTATGTCATCTTCGCCCTTTCGGGCCAGTCAAATTTATTTCCGCCACTATTTTATAAAAACTTTACTGTGTAGTTTAAATTATCGTCAATGACTTTGCAATTAATTTGCCCCACCAAATCGCAGTGGAGCAATCCGTGTTACATGGTAAGTAAGTAAGTCTAAATTCTAATTAATTGGAAAAAATAATTTTTTTCAACGAGCGTGCGAAAAATGTCAAAAATGTCATTTTTGCCGAAAATTAAACTTTCGAAATTTTTCCGCACAAAAATATAATTTTGATTATAAAATATGGCCCTTGGTGTAAATAAGCAGTTGTTAATGCATAGTGCCAAGCACTGAACGTTTACAATTAATTATAATTTAAATAACGTAAGATTTGGAATAAGAACTATTTTCACTTTATTTTCTTTACGCTCGTAGAAAAACAATTGTTTCTAACAGTTGCAGGAAAATAGCTATTTTACCCATCTTTTTCTCGTTTTTCCTTTTGCTCATATCTTTCTTTCTTTTCTTTATTTGTTTTTTTCGTTAAAGTAGAAAGAGTTTAGGGGGTTCGGCGTGCAAAAAAATCGGTTTTCTGCTTGCTGCTGTTAGGAAAATAGCTATTTTACCAATCTCTTTCTCTTTTTTCTTTTGCTCATATCTTTCTTTTCTGTATTTGTTTTTTTGTTAAAGTAGAAAAGGTTTTGGGGATTCCATAGGTAGGTTTGGAGAATTACCTATTTTCCTTTCCATAGTTGGAAGTGCTATCTGCTTACCTTGTTGAAATTTCCTAGCATGATACCTACATAAAAACAATAAATGTTGCAACTTTATCTGCAAAATAGGATTTTATTTTATTTTACTAGTTGTGTGGTTTTGTTAAAATTACCGATTTTTATCATGTGTTTTCTTCTGTTAGTATTTTTCTAATTCTTCTTTCTTTTTTACTCCAGTGTTTAAATCAATCCTTGTACATTGACCCTCTTCACATATTTTTTTAAAGAATCGTTCATTTTTCTACAAAAATTACGTGTGTTTTACTAGTTTTTGTCAATTCTGTCCCACACTGTCAATCATGTCTGAACTAAAAAATGGCAAAATTGGGACAGAATTGACAGGGACAGGGTTGACGTTTTGTAGTTATTTTAATATTCCAAGTAAAATGAGACTATGCATCTTAATAAAACACGTTTTTCCAACAACGGCTTTACTTATCATTTCATAAAAATTGTATTAAACACCAATAAAATTTGACACAAAAAGTGTACTGCACCGACAGGGTTGACGTAGATTTAATTTTTTACAGTATTTTTTTTACTTTTGACAGCAAAAATGACCATAAATTTCTAAACAACAACCTCTTGCTTTGTTTTTATTTGACAGACTTACCTCAAAATAATTTGTTATTAATTATTTTAAGCATATTGCAGCCATCTATATATGACCAAGCGACTTAAAGCAAATGGGGAAAGGATTGACACAAAACTAAGCGGACAACATATCTCGCAAATTTCTAAAAATATATATCTTTGAATTTCATTTTTTGATAAAAAAAATTATAACAAGACAAAGACGTAAAATTAATAAAAATGTTAGCGGCAAAATTGGTTTAACACATTTTTATTTAGGAATAAAGTTAAAATTTCAATTTGGGGACACGTGACAGGATTGACATTTTTGATTTTACCTGCTAATTTTATCAAAATTAGCTAACTTTTTGCTTTGCAAAAAAAAGTTCTTTCGGAAATTTTGTGTTATATTAGAATTAAGTCAAATTTTATGAAAAATAATTATTCTAGTATCCAAAAAAGTCAGAAAACCCAAAATGTACACTTTTGAGAGAAATGTCCACATACATACCCACATTCATACAGGTGAAGTTAAATAAAAGCTTGTAAAAAACTTGTCCTAGAGCAAAGCAAATTGCTTTGAAGTAAAATAATTTGTCCTTTTCTATTCACCAAAAGAATATTTTTTTGATATAGCACAAAAAATGTCATGCTTCTTTATTTTAATATAAAACAGAAATTGTTTTATTACAAATTGTATTTGATTTAAGCTAAGGCACCTTTTTCTCTGTATGCGATATATTACTTATATGAAGACAATTGGCTGTGTTACAAAATGGAGTATACTGAAACAAAACAATTAAAGAAGAAAAAGAAAGTCTCATTTCAAGATTAAACGCTGTGTTGAAGTAAAAAGAAATATTTTAATTCAAAACAAATTGTTTTAAGGTTAAACAATTTATTCCAGAAAAGAACGTGCTTTCATTGTAGACAACATTTTTTACCGTGTAACATCCAACCTAACGTTATGTTTTTAAATTTAACATTATTTTGACGTTATTAAAATGTAAAACATTGCAAGAAATTTTTTTGAAACCAAAGTTGCTTTTCCTTGGAGCGAAAAAACCTCTAAGGTTGGCCTTGCCTAGATTCAAAAAGATTTTTTAAAATTCCCACGTGTTATTTTTGTACAAATAATCTACTTTTAAACTGTAATGACAATCACACCATATACCCGTCTTTGTGTTTCTTGCTTTATTTTTTGTCTATCTATACCGTAACACAACGCTTTTTGGCGCGCGAAGGGTTTGTTTGGCAACGATGTATATCTTGACAACAGTTAACCCTTCGTGCATACTTTGATTGTATGCGAAAATTTTGGAAACAAAAATAATTAGATTTAACAGAAATATATCCAAAGCAAGTATGCTTCAATTATTTAGTATCGTTTTGAAGAGCCATTAGGATATAAAGTAAGCTTAGGGTCGATCAAATAAAGGGTCTTAAAAACATTCGCAATTCAAGCTGCAAAGCCTGGTGTAATACCCTCGCGTGTTTTATTATTTGACTCTTAAGTTGAACCATTAAACACACGATAATACAAAATGAGAAAAGCATATCGTTCGGTTTAGAAGAAGGTCGTTTAAAACAGCTAAAGCCACGCTCCAAAAAAATGAGGGACAAAAAGAGAATTATAAATAAAATTAATATTAATGGAATTAATGGGTTCCTAAAAACTTATATTGTAAAAACAATTAACTATTTTGAAAATAACTAGGTAGTATTAATTTAAACAAAAATTATTGCACATATCAAGAAATACACGGCCAAAAAAAAGCTCCGAAACTCAAAGAGTAGAGTAGACCCACCTCTGTCCGGCTAATTTTAAGGCTTTAAAACCGATATTTTCAAAACCAATCAATGTCAATTTTCCCAATCAAGCCCCTGGGGGGTACGATTTCATGTATGATAAAGATTAAAAATTAAGGCATTATTTATACGATTGAGGTTTAGTCTTAAGTATTTTGGTGTTTCATGGCAAACTATGACTAAAAATAATTATACCTCCTTTTTAGACCCTGTATTTCAAGGTTAAAACTATATTTCTTTATTAGGTAATTTTTTTCGCTAAATGTAACTAGGGCGTCGAAAACTTTCTTTAAATATTTAATAGGTCAGTTTATTATCCACTTTTCTCCCCTAAGAGGGAGAGCGGCAGAAGTTACAACTCAAAATTGTATAGACGTTTAGTTGTAGTAATTTTTATATGAAATTAAATTTTAGCCCCTAACACTTTTCGTTCTCTGGGAAAATGGGGGTACTTTAAGTAGTAGATATAGGCCAAAATGAGAAGGGAATGTTGTTCTTTTGTATGCAGGTGTCTTTTTAACAATAGGCGAAGGGTCATTGTCTTTTTAACAATAGCTTAATAGTGTGGGTCCTTTTTAGAGCATAGACGAAGAGTACCAGTCTCTTTTTGACTTTGATATTACAATTTGCAGTTATGGGAGCTTTTGTTTTTTTGACAATAGCGCGACTAGTTTTTTGGGCATAGGCCAATAGTTTGAAGGTAATTTTGTATGAGGAGGAGTTTGGACGGGGTTTTTAGAGCATAGGCCAATAGTGTAAGTGCTTTTTTGACTTTGATATTACAATTTGCAGTTATGTCAGCTTTTGTTTTTTATAGCAAGTGCAAGTGGGTCTTTGTCTTTTTGACAATAGCAGAATAGCGTGGCTTTTTGGCTAAGATATGGTATCGTAAAGTTGAGGAGGCCATTATATTTTGTGTACAGAGACAAGCACTGTGGGTGGTCTTTTAACCTTGATATGACAATGTAAATTTATGTGTGTCTTTGTCTTTTGTGTGCAGGTGTGCAGGTGTGAGTGGACCTTTCTCTTTTGTATCTGGAGGAAAACAACAAACGGTGTTTTATTGACATCGACAATGAATGGCCTTGAGCCCAAATTTATTACCCAACAAGTAAAGACTGCATTATCTTGTTACTAATTACACCAGGCGTTCATTTATTATGCTTTGTATGCAGCTGCAAAAGGTATTATTGACTTCGAAAATGAATGGTCTTGAGCCTAAATTTATTACCAGTTATGTGAGCTTTTGTCTTTTGTGCGCAGGCGCGAGTGTCTTTGTCTTTTTGACAATAGCCGAATAGCGTGGGTGGTCTATTTGGCATTGATATGATATCGCATAGTTGCGAAGGCTATTATCTTTTGTGTATATAGACGAACACTGTGGGTGGTTTTTTAACCTTCATATGACAATGCAAATTTATGTGTGTCTTTGTCTTTTGTGTGCAGGTATGCAGGTGTAAGTGGCTCTTGGTCTTTTGTATGTGGAGGCGAAAAACGCAGGTGGTCTTTTTTTTACTCTGAGAATGGCCTTGAGTTAAATCAATACTTCAAGGCCGACCATTCATTACACATTAATGAGTCAAGGTTGTATATATTTCACAACAAAGGGTGTTATATTGTCCTCGACAATGAATGGCCCTGAGTCCAAAATTTATCAACCGACAAGTCAAGACAAGTCTAAGTCAAGATCGCATATATTGTAAAAGCGTGGGTGGTGTGTGATTTATACCAGGTGTTTTATTTTTGTATGCAGAGGCCAATAATCTGAGAGGTATTATATTTACTACCCAACAAGTCAAGACAGGTTTAAGTCATTCCCTTGGTACTAATTACACTAGGTATTCATTCATTATGCTTTTTCAAAATTGGAAATGCTGTAAAGTGACATTATATTATAAAAATTTACATCAAAGAACTGCTACAGCTTATGATTTGTGGTCCAATTAATCATGAAGATGCATTGTTGGAAAAAATACTCTGTCAGTAAGTATATGGGCACCTAAACTCCTACATTAGATACTATAGTTATAGTATACGTGTGAGCTAATATAACTAAAAACTGAAATATATTTTATTCAAGTCCAGACTCAATTACATTTTGTTTGATATCACACAAGCCATGTTTTAACTTAAACTCGACACAAAACCCAGCACAGGTATCAAATTTCACTCAAATCAAGCAAGCGGTTCTTAGGTTATGCACGTTGGTCGTTACAGACAGACAGACAGACATACTAACATACACACAGACAGACGGCGCGACAAAAAAAAGTTTCAAAATCATCTGAAACACAAAGATATATAGTATAGTAGTAGTGTGAGATAATATCAACAACAATTTCATTCTTGGCAATCTATGAATTAAATTTGACGGACAACACCAGCCATTTAACAAAATATTGCTCCTTATTATTATTTATGCTCTTCTTCAAAATTTTTCTCAAACATTAATTCCATGTGTTTTAGTTTTTTAAAGTTCTCATTCATAAAAAGCACCTCACATGGGCTCACCATCACCTAATTTAAATACAACCGGCTAAAGGCATTTTTTCTTTTAATATGAATAATAAGAAATAATGTTGTACAATTAATAAATTAAAAAATAGTCTATTTCTCAAAGTGGAGTTTGCAAATTACAAAGAAAAACTGAATGTCTTCTCCACTAAAGTCTTTATTGCTTTGGGTTTTATTTAGGACATGTTTCGAGTCTAAAGAGACCCATCATCATCTGAAACAAGGTAAACAAAGAAGTGTAACTACATTCGAAGCAATTTTTGGTGCCTATTAAATAGATTAAACTGAGATTAAAATTAATAGTTGATCATATGTACATATATAGTCAACTAGAATATTTTAAAAAATAACAATAATTTAAAGGTCTACTTAAAAATATATGCACTAAAAATATCACAGTGCGTTATTAGAAACCTATTGGCATAAAGTCATGCAATAATAGTGTCAGGCCGTATTTTGGCAGTTTTGTATTGGAATATGAGAACTAATCTTTCAACTTAACGTTTTATCATACGAACCGAAATAAATACTGTCGACTTTAATTATAGATAAGTAACCGACTTGGTTTTAAATTCGACTTTGGTATATCAATTTTGGAAGATCAACTGTCAACCTGCAATGTAAACAAGTCAAAACTAGTTTAAGTAAAGATTGCCTTCTCTTGGTACTAATTACACCAGGTATGCATTCGTTATCCTTTTTCAAAATTTGGAATGCTGTAAAGTGACATTATATTATTAAAATTTACATCAAAGAACTGCTACAGCTTGTGATTTGTGGTCCAATTATCCATGAATATGCATTGTTGGAAAAAATACTCTGCCAGTATATGGGCACCCAAGCTCACACTTACTATAGTTATAGTATACGTGTGAGCTAATATAACTAAAAACTGAAATATCTTTTATTCAACTCCAGACTCAATTACATTTCGTTTGATACCACACAAGCCACGTTTTAACTTAAACTCCACCCAAAACCCAGCCTAGGTACCAAATTTCACTCAAATCAAGCAAGCAGTTTTTTGGGTTATGCACGGTGGTCCTTACAGACTGACAGACAGACAAACATACAAACACAGACATACGGCGCGACAAAAGTTTTCAAAATCATCTGAAACGCCGTATAGTATAGTAGTAGCGTGAGCTAATACATCAGAACAACAACATCAGTCTTGGCAACCTGAGAATTAATTTTTTCGGAGAATCACAGCCATTTAACAAAATATTGCTCCTTGTTGCTAATTATTTTCTGCTTGAAAATTTTTCTACCACTTAAATTCCACGTGTTTTAGTTTTTTTAAAGTTCTCATTCATAAAAAGCACCTCACATGGGCTCACCATCAATACTTTCTAACTGGTAGGTTGGTCCTTTAAATACAACCGGCTAAAGGCATTTTTTCTTTTAATATGAATAAATAATGCTGTACAATTAATAGTTGATCATATCTACATATAAGTCAAATAGTCAAATATTTTGAAAAAATACCAAGAACATTAAAAAATAACAATAATTTAAAGGTCTACTTAAAAATATATGCACTTAAAATATCGCAGTGCGTTATTAGGGACTTATTGGCATAAAGTCATGCAATAATAGTGTCAGGCCGTATTTTGACAGTTTTTTATTGGAATATGAGAGCTAATCTTTCAACATAAGGGTATGGTTTATTATACGAACCAAAATAAATACTGACGACTTTAATTATAGATAAATAAAAGTCTTGGTTTTAACTTCGACTTTGGTATGTTCTTATGATTTGCAGAGCGTTATTAGGGACTGATTGAAATAAAGTCATGCAATAATAATTTCAGACCGTAGTTTATAAGAGCTAATCTTTCTAAGTTTCAAAAATCCGATTCTTTACTGGTAGTTATTGACTGCTTTCGACAGAGTAAAGACGAGCTCAGCAGCAGTTGAAACGAAAAAAGCTGTACCTGATAAAAATATAGCATACTGTTTAATATTGCACGATCGACTTATAAGATACACCCCTCTGACCAATACCGTAAAGGTAGTTTAAAGAAAAAAAATGTTTATTTTGGATGTGCAAGGTTTCCAGTAGAAAGACACTAATTTTGTATGTAAGGAAATAGCGATTTTAAACACCCATACTAATAAATAAAATATTTCAAATTTTACACACAATATGTGGAGATTCTGTATTTTCTCTTAAAATAGTTATTTGATTTATTTTTCTGCCCTACTACTCACTAGATAAAAATTATTATAAGTTTTACTAATCATCATATTTTCTTTCGACTAAAGTTGACTTTGAGCTATAGTTCAATGAATAGAGGCCAAAATAGGGGGGTTACCCTACAAAAGGTCCGGTAATTCTAAATTTTGGATATGTTGTTAAGCTTAGGAGGGTAGTTAAAAATCTGAGTTTTCGTCACCGTCACTCCTGTGCTTCCTCCGCCATCTTGAAAAATCATCAAAAATTGGCACTTTTTTTAGTTTTTTGCCTTTAATTTCGTTCCAGTACACTAAATCGCAAAAAGAGTTATATGAAATTTTTTTGAAGATATAATTATCTACAATTGGGTGGTACTATGGTTGTTCTGCGAGCAGTAGTAACGAAGCTAGGTAATTTCCAAAAATGACTAAAATCACGTGCTTGGGCAAATTTTCAGATTTTTTTCTGTTTTAGACGGCATAAGCTCCGAAATACTTTGTTCTAGGGTAAAAGTTCTAAGAACATATCTTGTAGAGAATTTTATCAGCTACAAAATCCATTCTTTAAATGTATCTTTAAATATTGTAATGGAGTGGGAGTAACTTTTAACTTAAAGTAAGTAAGTTAGAAAATAATCATTTTTGTAAATTTAGTGCTTTAAACGGCACGTTTTTTATTTATTTTTATTTTTTTGTGTAAATTTAGTGACGTACAAAAAGGTAAGAGAGCTTAAGGGTCAAACACCTCCTTTAACTAACCACCTCTTCAAAAACCCCCCCAGACCCCCCAAAATCTAACACATTTAGGTTTTCTCAAATTTTCTCAAAAAATACGCTTCTAAGAGAAAAATGTGTAATACACTTTATTGTAGACAATGAAATTTTTTTTTGAAGAAGGTACAACACGATGGGGGTCAACTATTTATAAACTCTTCAGCGGCGTCCGTTAATTGAAGTAATTTAAAAAAAGTAAAAAAATATCCATGTTTTTTCCATGATTTATTCGATTTTTTTTTAAACCAACGTTTATAGAACAAAATGTGTTACACATTATTGTAGCAAATAAAATTTCCTTTAAAATGCTGTACAAGAAAGTCGGATTGGTTTCATGGTTATAAATTCAGAGGCGCCCGTAAGTTTAACCAATTTTAAAAAATCACATATTAAAATATTTTTGTTACAAGTTTTATAGAATTTTTTCAAAAACTAAGCCTAATATTAAAAAAATACGATAATGCACTTTATTGACAGTAAAATTATCTTTTTAACTGTATAAAACTCGGTAGGGTTTGACTTACAACGAACCCGCCAGCGACGTCCGCAAATGGGAGCCATTTAATTAATTTTTTTTAAAATTATGTTTTGCACAGGTTTTTTTGGATTTTATTAAAGGTAGCCAACGCCTTTCTGCCTACATTATATATATATATATATATATATATATATATATATATATATATATATATATATATATATATATATATATATATATATATAGATATATATATATTTTTTTTTTTGGATTTTCTTTTTTCTTGGACCATATATTTTATATTTTTAAGTTTGTAGGTTTTTGGGAATGTGGTTCATTAATCAATCATTGATTAAAGGACCACATTCCCAAGAAACCTTTAAACCTAAAAAATATATATATATATATATATATATATATATATATATATTATGCTTAGCTTAAGAAGTGATTCATATTCTTACTATTTGAATTTGCCTCAAGAGGTGCGAAAATAGTCCGGTTAAAACTTTTATTAACAATCGTGGTATGTGTTGGCCTAGGCCTTTAAAAAGCTTTAAGAAATCTTATAAAGATATCTTGAAAATGTATTTTATACGTTTTCGAGATATAAGGATTAGAAATATTCGAGCAATTCAGTTTTAAGTGGGATTTTAGGCTGTCTCTCTCTCGCCTTGGTCGTATTTTATCTTTTTTTCAAAAAAAAATTGTAAAAAAATATCAATAAAATGAATCGAAAGAAAGTTTAAATATTTTAACCAACAAAACGACGTATAAATTGTGAAAATGAATTAGTAGTTTTTAAGTTGTCGTGGGACAGCAAAAATCGAATTTTCGACATATGTATACTTATCACAGGCGCCATATTAAATCTTTAAAAGTATAGTTTATGTTCTTCACATTCTGATCCGTAACCATAAATCCAAGACATAGTTTTATAGTTGTGAAATTATTTTTAGCTTCGTTATTTATTTGATGTAATTTTATGAAAATTATTTCAATGAAGTTAGTTAAAAAATTAAATAAGATAAAAAGGAGTTATTCGCCTTCAGCCGGCAGAAAACATGTGACTGAGGCTAAACGACGCGTGACGCATAAGGCTTTGAATGGTATGGCTGGTGGTGACTGGCGGGAAGCGGCATTGCCGCATAACTGATGCGTCAGTTTTACTGGCTTTTTGCAAAGAATCGAGCCCGATAGGTCAAAACACACCCAAATAATATAATTTCGGCGTTATCTTAAAAAACATTTTTCGTCGAAACTAATACCTTCTCTAGCCATTGCTCGACGAAAAATTTTTTTTTGAGATAACACCGAAAATGTGTTATTTGGGTGTATTTTGACCTATCCTATCAATATCGTCGTGGTGTGTGTGTGTATTTTTTTTCTGTCCGTAACACGATAGCTCCTAAACCGCTAAACCAATTTTCATAAAATTTTCAGATAATATATCGTTCATTAGTTTTGGTGAAAATCCATTGATGCTAATGACAGTTTTTTGACAATTAAACAATAATTTAAAAAATGCTAACTTTTTAACGGAGCATCGCATCAATATGCAGTTTTTAGAATATAGTAGACTACATTTTGCTCAATAATTTGTGTTATAATCAAAAACTTAGTTTCCGAGATATTTACAAAAAAGTGTTTTCAAGGCTGATTATCATAGCTTCACTTGTGCTAATAGGCTAGCTAGGAAGGTATCGGATCCGTCAAGGATCCATTTGTTTGATTTGAAGATACCAGCCGTTGCCAATCGGAAAAACTTTCTGGTGTAAAATTCGCGATAGTCTCTATAATCTTTATTTCTGGCTCCTTGAGCCATTACAGAAAGCATCCCAATTGGCAAAAAACCATTTTCAATTACATGGGCACTATTTTATGCGGTATCAAACGCATAATTTTGAAACTCTTTCACAAATAATATTTTCCAGAGGCCAAAACTTGGAGAATTATTGAAAATCTTTTTGTTATTATACTTATATATTATTATACTTATTATTATATGTCAATTTTTGTGATTTTATATACAACTTGCGGATTGGAAAAAAATCTTTGCGCAGTATTACCATTATTCGGGGTACCTGAACTTTGACGCTGCACATCTACGTTTATTGATAAACTATTTTTCAACTCCTGTTGGATTCTTCGTTTTTCTGCTTCTGTTTGCAGCTTTTCTTCCGGAGTCCGAGCACTCCACTTTTGGAAAAACAAATTATAAGCTACATGAAGTATTAGTTCCATGAATCATATCCAAGCATGCAGTGTGTACAATCCATATTGTTAACTCTCTTTGTATTCACTTTCTTGGGATATTTTTTTTAATCGTTCATTTCGCTAGGTTTGGCATGACATATCACACAAGTAGATGCCGAGGAAGTTTTATTCAAAGTTTGGCATACTATACCATTGCACATTGTCAGTGCTAAGCTATGGCGTACCGGGCGTACCTCAAACATTTTATTGTTAATTCTGCAGGTACTTGATGACAGTTCTTTGATTTGTTTTTTATATTCTCAACTTTATCTTGAACTTTCTCTTAGGTTCTGCAGCAAACTCAAACTTTATTGGTTGACAGTACTTCGTTGCTGAAAGTGGAGGAATTGGCCAAACAATATCTCCAGAAAAAAAAATGAAATCATCATCAATCAATATTAATTAATTATTAGATATCTATATAAAGGAAAGGGCATTTTTTGTTAACGCTAATCTTAGAAATTTAAAGATTTACTTGTATTATTAAACAAATTGCAGGATGTTGAAGAAAACGTGGAGACCAAGCTACAGAATGTAAGAGAAGAAGTTTTTCAAACAGTGGAAGAAAAGCTCCAGGATGTGTCAAAACAGCTTATACAGCTCCAAAAAAACACAACAAAATGAAAACTCAGGGATGTGTTGTGAATTCCAACCAAAACATTAAGCCTCCAAATTTCGATGGTACGTCTTCCTGGTCTACTTATAAACAACAGTTTGAAGCTGCCGCTGCTGCAAATGATTGAGATGATGAGGAAAAAGCTAGAGCATTGTTAGTAGCTCTACGAGAGCCTGCTCTGGGACTTTCACGGTCCATTCCAGTCGAGCAAAAACAGAATTATAACGCTCCAGTGGCAGCGTTAGAAAGAAGTTATGGAGACGAACACTTGTGAAATTTACATTGGTCAGAATTAAATATTCGTCAACAAAGGCCAGGAGAATCATTACAAGAGTATGAAGCAGATATCAGGAGGCTGATGTATTTAGCTTAACCAGAAATGCCAGAAAATTACAGAGATCCCTTCACGGTAGATCGCTTTATTAACGGATTACGAGACACGGACTTAGCAAAGTTACTTCGTCGAGAACGCTTCCATAATAGCAGTGAAGTGTTGATTCGAGCCCTTGAAATCGAATCATCAAATAATATGTCCAGGCCAAAAGTAAGAGCTGTTTCAATTCAGGAGGGAGAACAAATGAGCAATGGACATGAGGTCAACTCAAAAACGCTAAACCAAATGTTTCAATCACTGATAGAGAAGATTGACTCTTTGAAAGAAAGCAAACGATCCCCTCCAAATGTAAAGTGTTTCAGATGCGGACGTACAGGGCATATTCAACGCGATTGTCGCGTCCAAATAAGGTCTCGCTCGCCATCTAGCGGGACAGAGTACCGAAGAAGAGATCAGGAAAACTAAAACTAGTCAACGCAGAGGGGCGGGTGTTGGCTAAAGGGAATGTAGCCCCCAAAATTTATTCAATTAAGAGCTTAAAACATACTGCTGACAGTCTTAACATCGACGGACTTATAAATGGAAGACAAGTTAACATAACAGTAGACACTGGTGCTGCCATATCATTGCTTAAGTTCAAAATTGCAACGAGATATAAAATTCGACCAATAGAAAAGAAAATAACACTTAAGACTGTGACTGGAGAATCCGCAGACGTGTTGGGGCAGACAGACATAGACCTACAGCTGGGAAGATTAAAGATTCGCCACACTGTATTGGTTGCCGAAATAGAAGATGAATTTATTTTGGGAATGGACTTGATAAGTAAACATGGATTTGCGTTTGATAATAAACTTAATACCCTAAGATTTGGGAACGAAGAGTTCATTTTGTCAAATAGTCACATCAATAAAGAACCAATTAAAGTGGTGGCAGTATGCACAACAAGACTAGTCGGTAACGGTGAGACCATAATTTTTGGGAGGCTGGAAAGTAAAACATCAAGCTGCGTCGGACTCATAAGCAAACAAAACACACCCAACACCTACCTCGTTGCAAAATCACTAGTTAAAACCGATAAAGACATCCCGATTAGAGTCGCCAATATTTTCCCAAAGAGTGTCAAAATTAATAAGGGGGAGGTGGTAGCATTATTTGAACCAGTACAGAAAGAAACAAGATGTGAAGAGCCAACTTCCGAGGATACAAGCAAGTTACCAATGGAGGTACTTCAGCAATTTGAGTCAACTTGGCAACATCTCACTCCAGAAGAATTTAGTAAAGCGAGAGACTTTATAGAAGAACAAAGTAATATCTTCGAAACTAGGAGTAGCTCGGGACGCACAAACCTTATTCAACATGCTATCAAAACTGGCGATGCCCAACCGATAAGACAACCCCCAAGAAGACTACCAATGGCCAAGCAAGAAGAAGTTCACAATCTCATTAATACAATGCTCAGCGCCGGTGTTATTGAAGAGTTATCAAGTCCTTGGTCATCTCCTGTGGTGTTGGTCACTAAAAAGGATGGAAGTATTAGATTTTGTGTCGACTACAGGAAACTTAACGCTGTGACCAAGAAAGATAGTTACCCACTGCCAAGAATAGACGACACATTAACAACATTGGCAGGATCATATTGGTTTTCTACTCTTGACCTGAAAAGTGGGTATTGGCAAGTAGGAATCTTTGAAAGAGATAAAGAGAAGACTGCATTCTCTGCTGGAAGTGGACTTTATCAGTTTAATGTGATGCCATTTGGCCTGTGCAATACCCCAGCTACATTTGAAAGACTAATGGAAGTCGTTCTACGAGGCCTTACTTGGAAAACCTGCCTAGTCTATTTGGATGATGTCATAGTAATGGGGAAATCATTTCAAGATCATCTAGATAATTTACGAGAAGTATTCTCAAGAATCAGGAACGCAAATCTTAAATTGAACTCAAAGAAATGTTTTCTGTTCCAAGAAAAAGTTGAGTTCCTGGGTCACGTCGTTTCCCGAGAAGGCATCCATACCGACGAAAAGAAGTTACAAGCAATAAAAGAATGGCCTCAACCTCGTGACAAACATGAATTGAGAAGCTTTTTGGGTCTGTGTACATACTACAGACGATTTGTAGAAGGATTCGCCAAAATAGCGTCTCCATTACATAGACTTACAGAAGATAAAGCTTCTTACAAATGGAATACCGAATGTGACCAAGCATTTAGAAAACTAAAAGCAGCATTATGTTCTAGCCCGATTCTTGCATATTCCATTCCAAAAGGAAAATTCATATTAGATACTGATGCGAGCAACGATGGCATAGGAGCAGTACTCTCCCAAGTACAAGATGGAGAAGAACGGGTCATCGAATTTTTCAGCAAGAAGCTATCCAAACCAGAGAGAAATTATTGTGTTACTAGAAAGGAGCTCCTAGCCATAGTTAAATCCGTAGATCACTTTCACAAATATCTCTACGGATAAGAGTTTCTGATTAGAACGGATCATGCTGCGTTACAGTGGCTCATGAAAATGAAACAACCTGAGGGGCAAGTCGCGAGATGGATAGAAAAGCTACAACAATACCATTATCAAATTAAGCACCGAGCGGGAAGGGTGCATAATGAAGACCTGAGGATTGTAAACATTGCAGGAAAATTGACCAGAAAGAAGGAATTACCTACGTGCGCCAGATAAAGTTAGGACCAGATGAAGAATGGATGTCGGCTTCGATTAGAACCACACAACTTAACGACAAAGATGTAGGACCTATCTTGCGATTGAAAGAAGAAAACAAGCCACGACCATCATGGCAAGATATCGCAAACCAAGGGGTGATATTCAAATCACTGTGGACACAATGGGATTCACTGATAGTAGAGGAAAACATCCTTAAACGGGCCTGGGAAAGTGCCGATGGCCTTACTGTGGTTAATCAAGTAGTGGTTCCTAGGAGCATGGTAGACAATATAATGGCCGAATGCCATGGTGGAAAATCAGGCGCGCACCTAGGCATAAATAAAACCATGGACAAAATTCGAAACCGATTTTATTGGGTCAATTACTTTCAAGATGTGAAAAACTGGTGCCGCCGATGTTCGACTTGTGCAGCCAGCCAAGGTCCCAAAACAAGGTCCAGAGGTCAAACGAAACAATATAACGTAGGTCTACCATTCGAACGCATTGCTATTGATGTGGCCGGACCATTTCCAGAAACTAAAAAAGGCAACCAATACATCCTTGTTGTCATGGATTACTTTAGCAAATGGCCAGAAGTTTTTGCTTTGCCTAACCAAGAGACCACTACAGTTGCGGAAGTTCTGATAAATGATGTTTTCAGCTGATTTGGCATTCCTTTGGAACTACATTCAGATCAAGGAAGAAACTTTGAATCGAAGCTCTTCCAGAATCTCTGTGACCTTTTAGGAATACATAAAACACGGACTACGGCTTTACATCCGCAGTCAGATGGCATGGTTGAAAGATTTAATAAAACAATAGAAGAACATCTGTGCAAAGTTGTTGATGAGCACCAAACAGATTGGGACCAATATATTCCATTGTTTTTGATGGCCTATAGAACCGCCATTCACAATACGACAGGAGCTACTCCATCTAGTATCCTGCTTGGTAGAGAACTGCGTTTACCATGTGATATCATGTTTGGTTCACCTGAAGAAGAACACTTAGAGGTTAATGACTATGTCGAATGTTTAAGGCAAAAGCTGCACGATATCCATGAAGTGGTTAGAGAGCGAATAGAAATAGCCAGTGACCGCATGAAAGCGAGATATGACCTGAAAGCAAACTCTTCAGGGTTCAAAGAGAATGATCAAGTCTGGCTATACAATCCTCAACGCAAGAAAGGAAGAACACCTAAGTTGACATCACCATGGGAAGGGCCTTATAAAGTTGTTAAGAGAATTAATGATGTAGTCTACCGGATCCAGAAAAGCCCGAAGTCCAAGATGAAAGTTGTTCATCTAGACAGACTAAAACCTTACCTGGGAAATGTTGATCGAGGCGATCAAACCTGAAGAGGAGGATAGTGTTATAAGTTTAAGTATTTAAACTTTATAGTTAGAATTTATTTAGGTTTAGTGTAGTATTAGGTTGACGTATTTTATGGTTGTATTCTTAATCTAGGTTTTAGTTGCGTTATCTGTGACAAACTGGTATGCGAAAGTCTAGAAAAGGGCTGGAATGATTCCGAACCGAACAAGGATGGAAGGGTTCTCGAATAGTAGGCAGCCCTCATATATAAGGCCGGACGTCGTGCAGCAGTGAGTCAGTCACAGATAACGTACTGTAGTGGTCGTGAGATATTAACACGAAGTTAATAGACCGATTATAGTAGTGAATTATTAGCAAGTTATTAGTAAGTTTAAGTGCGTGTTTTTAAAATTTATTTTAAAGTTTTTTATTAAACTGTCGATTTTTTTTGTAAATCAACATTTGGTTTTTTGACGTTAAAATTTAGTTCAATATGGTTTAACAAGGACTCTTTCTTATGATTGTGACTTTAAAAAAATTCGCACAGTCTCTCGTAACTCACTTCCGCCATTTTAGTAACACAAACTTTGCAGACAAAATTTAAAATAAGGATAAAAGTTTTTTGTTTATTTACTGAAGCTAACTCTGTGCTGAAATTCCTAAATGGACCAAAAAAACTAAAACGAACGATAAGATGACTTTCAACAATATCAGTTATAGACCAGTGCAGATACCTTTTAAAAAGGCAAAAAAAGGAAACAATTATTGCAGCAAACAGGAAAAATTAATTAGACTCAATCCGAGTTAATAGCGTGCAACAGGGTGACCTTTTAATGGTGAATAATGGTTTTTTACGGTTTTTGTTATCGATTGTTTTCGACAGGAAGTCTAGTTTCGCTGAAAACCGTAAAAACCCTAAAAATGCACACCTAAAAGATCACCCTATTTTACTCTAATAGTTAGGATCGAATCTAATCTAGTTTTTCCGTTGGCTGCAATAGATTTGCTTAAATTTCTATTAGTTTTTATTCTGTTACTAATTTTTACCTTCCTAGCCCGCGCAGCAATGGCTAGAGAAGGTATTAGTTTCGACGAAAAAATTTTTTCAGATAACGCCGAAAATGTGTTATATGGGTGTATTTTGACCTATCCTAGCAATATTGTCGTGACGTCTGTCTGTGTCTGTGTATGTATATCTGTCCGTAACACGATAGCTCGTAAACCGATAAACCGATTTTGATAAAATTTTTAGGTAAAATACAGCTTGAGACTGTTACGAGCTGATTAGATTTTGGTTAAAATTCATTAATGCTAATTGACAGTTAAAAAATTTAAAAATTGCTAACTTTTAACCGGAGAGTCGCATCATTATGCAGTTTTCGGAATATAGTAGCCCACATTTTTTTCAAGAATTTGTGTTATTACCCAAAACTTCGTAGGGGCTTTGGTTTCGGAGATATTTACAAATAACTATTTTTAAGGTTGATATAGCATGGAGTTTACTTGGAGTGTGCAAACGGGCTAGGAAGGTATCAGATCCATTATGGATCCATTTATTTCCTTTCCAAAAGGTAACTGCACTGGTCTTTTATTAGTGACAAAAAAGTGTTTGTTTGTTTGTTTTCTTTTTAGGGACAAAAAATTAAACGACCACAAAAGTTTAATATCCTTTTTTGTTTAATTTTTTATTTAATTAAAATTTCAACGGCATAACTACAGGGTAACTGTTTAGTTTAAACCACTGCTGTTCATGTAAAATGTATACAGTGATATGTTATAAACCTGCCTAACAATGACTTTTTTATTAATGGTTGTACTGAGATTAATTAAAAACTGAAATTAGTTCAAAAATTCCATCTATTTCATTGAAGCCTTGTTTTAGAGAAAAAACTCACTTTCTTTGAGTATCTTATAAACTCGCTTTCTTTAAATATCTTAGAAACTAAATCCCTGACAGGTTTTTCCTAATAAATTATTAAGAAAGAAAAAACAATATTTTACTATAATTCGAAAACCGCGAGTTGATCCAATGGGCTCGATTCTTTGCCAATCGGCAGAAATACTGACGAAAGTGTCAGTAATTTAAACATCGTTTAAGATGCAATTTTTGAAGTTACAAGAACTTACCGCGCATTTTTTTTGTGTTAGATTCATACCGTGGCGTACGTAATTCTTCATCATTTTTAATTTCCCGAACTGTTTTATATGAGTTTTATTGAAATAAACTGAGTGATTTTATGTTTTATTAAAACTGACTAGTTTAAACGTAGTATAATAGATGTCATTAAAATGGAGTATGTTCCTGCATTACACAATTTGTTGAGTACCATTTAATTGAGATACAATAATTTAATTTTTAGTTTATAAAACACAGAAAAATTCAAGAAAACGGAATGAATGGTGCTTGAGATGTATAATTATATTTGCATTCACTTTGTTTAACATAAATGTAAATTGCAAAAAATCGAAGAAGTAACCAATCTATAAATACAAATTTTTGAATTCTCGAACGCATTTTAAATTAAAACAGCGTTGCCGGATAATATTTCCAGAGGTTTAAACTAACACTTTTATGTAAATTTTAATCAATACTTTTCACTTTTCTTGGCGATTATATTTTTGACGCCCCCGCTATTTGTTTTGGTACTATTCATATAGCGTCTTTTTAGGCTGGGTGTTCGCACCCATATGTCTACCTCATAGGGTAGACGACGGCAACCTAAGTTATTTTAAAGGTCTAACCTCCCCTTTTCTTAAACTATACTTCTCATATACCAGATAGAATGCCAAAGTCAGGCAGAAATTTTTAAAAAGAGAAACTTCTGCAAAAAATTACCCACGACGATTGCACTGTGCACTCAGAGCACATATGAACCTCGTGGTGAATTTTTTTTAAATTTGTTAAACACACTGTCTTTAATGTATTACAATCTAGTCAGTAGGACTAATTAGCAATTTTATTTTAACCTAATTTACTAGAAAAGTCAGATTTAATCTTAGGGTTTACTCAACAGTTCTCCCAGCTTTGTTTGGTCTGTAACTCACAATTTTGTTGTAATTCACTTAGTTTCTCTCTAGCTCAAACGGCTTCACACTTTTTAATCTTCGAACTAGAATAGTATTGTCTAGAAGCTGAATTGCTTCCACATTCACATGCCGATGGAGTCTATCTTCATGGATTTTTGCGTACTTTTTTATAGTCTCTGCTACAGTTTTGATTTTTGGATCCCGATGAAGGTCACTATTTCGAACGTACCAAGGTGCATTCACAATGTTTCTTAATACTTTATTTTAAAATCTCTGTAAAACTAGAATGTTACTCTCTTTAGCACAACCCCATAGTTGAATAACATATGTCCATACTGGTTTCAGTATTTCTCTATAGCAGTAACTTATTATGAATTGTTAAATTGGACTTCCTTCCAATTAGCCAGTTAATTTTTCTATACCTTATCTCAAGTTCTTCTTTTTTTTCTTAAAATGTGCTTTCCAGCGCAATTTGGCATCAAGTGTCATACTGAGATATTTTGCCTGATTTGAATATGGTACGGGAATGTTGTTAATTGTTATTTGTATATGATTTATATTTTTGTTTGTAAAATTAACATGAATTGATTTGGTTTCATTTAGTTTTATTCGCCACTTTGTGGTTCAACTGTGAACTTCGGTGACTGTATCCTGAAGTTTTCCTATGCATTTTTCAATAGATTTTTCTAACGTCAATAAACCAGTATCATTGAAAAATGTTGCCAAGTGTAAATTTTCTAGCTTTGGGATATCGCAAGTGAATAATCAGTATAGATTAGGGCCTAGTACGCTACCCTGGGGCACGCCTGCTTGAATTTCTCTTAAGTTTGAGTATGAGTATGCCTGTTTTACTCTAAAATGTCTATCAGATATATATATATATATATATATATATATATATATATATATATATATAACCGAACCGAACCGAACCGAATCTAAAAAAGCTGCAGAACAAACTTTTCCCTCTTCTAGTGCTTTTTCTATTATATTAGTTATTCTGTGTACTTGATCTATCGTGGAATGTTTGTCTCGAAAACCAAATTGATGAAATGGAAAAATTTCCTGTCTTTCTATGATGGGTTTTATTCCTTTAAGCAATAATTTTTCATAGAGCTTGTATATAATTGGCAGCAAAGACATAGGCCTGTAAGATGACACGTCATGGAGTGGTTTTCCCGGTTTTGGAATCATGATAACTTCTGCAACTTTCTACAGTTTAGCTACATACCTGAGCGTAAAGGACGCATTAATCAGGTTGCATACTTTTACGATAGCTTTTCTGGGTAGTTGTTTTATGACTACCCCGTTAATATGATCATACCCTGGGGCTTTTTTCGAATTAATATTTTTAATTTCTGTTAATATTTGAATATTTGTAACAAAATATTTAATTTCTTTATCGATTTGTTGTGGCATTTGAAGTGGTACTGATTGCTTTATTTTTTCTGACAGACTTTGTTTAAAACTAATCCTAATAGGGGGTCAGTTTATTAACTAGAGATATTTGCTTCTTTCTTTATTATGTTTTTACTAAGAGACAGGATAATAGGTGAATGATCTAAGTGTAAATCAAAACTTTATTCTATATCTACAGAACTTAACTACTTAAAGATATATTTTTGACTATAAAAAAATTAATTAGATCTGGAATTTTTCCTGGATCTGTTGGATAGTATGTGGGCTTACCAGTTGATATCGGCTCACATTGATATTCACTAATAGCTTGCAAAAGTTATTTTCCTTTAGAATTCGTCAGTCTAGATCCCCAGTAGTAATTTTTTGCATTAAAGTCACCTCCAACTATAAATCGGTTTCCTAATTTTTTGAGAAAATTAAGATATTGACTTTTCTTTAGTAAATGCCTTGGTGGTATATAGACAGCACTTGTGACTAGTGTATATGCACTTATGACTAGTGTATATGTGTATATGTATATTGCTACTTTCTAGTTTAGTTAATTGCTCATCAAGTTTATTAATGAGACAAAACTTGGACCGAGTTTTTTAAGTTATAAAATCTTTATTTTGGTCTTGTACACCGATTCGGTAGAGAACATATAAAAACAAAAATATGACCCCTTAAATTTAGTTATTAAATAAGTAAGTATATATTTTTTCCGATTTTGTTGTTCATATTATTCCAGTTGTAGGTTTGCAATATTAAGCGACCCACTGTGGGATAATGGTCTACGGCATACTCAGTTATGTTAAACCATGTTCTGATATATCAAATATTCATAGTGACAAAAGTTAAATCTATAGGACTAAGTGTGCCATCTGGTGGTCTTAATCTAGTTGTTGTCCCATCGTTAATGATTACATAGTTCGAATTCTCGACCAGTTCCAATGTGCGACCGTTGCGCTGCTTGCGCCATTACACTGTGGTTTATTGTCGTAGCGCTAATAAATTATTTAAACGAAAAACCCCAATATTGTGTTAGAAATAGAATAGAAACATTTACACCAGTATTTACTAAGACCTTAAGACTTAGCATTGTAGACCGGGTTTAAGTATCAAGTCTATAGACTTGATACCGACCAGTTTAAGTGTATTTTTTTAATACTCACAGGTCAAATAACTGCAAAGATTTGGTTCACCCCAATGTGCAATATGATAGTAAGCATTTCTCAGTGAGTTTCATTTCATATAAATTCAAATTAACTTTAGAAATAAAGAAAAACCACATAAAAATTTTGTAACCAAATGTCATTTTTTGGAAACTTAGTCCGTGCAGTCGTAGGATTCCCGTTAAAAATAGTCTCAAATTGTAGTACCACCCCTGAGAGGTGGTTTAAAGTTCGAAAAACAATAGAAATAATCCATGATTGACAAAAAAACTTACATACAAAAATATTCAAAGCTAAATAATATATAAATAACTTAAAACTATATCTGTAGATGCATTACCGTATTAAATACGTATCAATATTTAAATACTGTTAAAAGCTCAAGATATATTAGAATCCCTTTTCAATTACTCATTCACTAAAACAATCGACCATCGGTTTAATCGTCGCTAACTTGTCTAAAAAATTAACATGTAAAATATAGCGGACAGCTGACACTGACTTTTTTATTCGACATTTCCTAGTGACATTTGGAGGTTTAAATATGGCTACCATTGTTAAACCAAAATATTTGATTATTTTTATTTATTTATAATATTTGTGTGGAAATAACGTCTTTGTAACAACAAAAAAAGATGACCCATATCGCAAGGTATTTATGAATAATTTATATAAATATTAAAAACTATTGCATTTACGGAAAAAATGAGTTAAACCTTCAACCAAAATGTAGATCTTTAAACCTAGGATTGTAGGACTTAGCACTTAGCACCCTTTAGTAAATACTGGTGTTATGGTTTATCAAAAAATATTAAAATAATTGGTTACTAAGAGAGGGGAGGGGCAGCAATGAACCTTAACCAAATATTGTCTTAGAAATAGAATAGAAAGATTTATGGTTTGATGTGGATCATTAAATAACTTTTTCAAAAAATTAAAAAATATCAAAAAAATATGTTTTTTACCTCTAAAGTATGTTGGTAATGTATTGGGTTGTTTCCTTATAAACGTATTTTCATCGCCAGTT
Organism: Aspidapion aeneum; assembly: GCA_963576565.1. Classification (NCBI taxonomy): domain Eukaryota; kingdom Metazoa; phylum Arthropoda; class Insecta; order Coleoptera; family Brentidae; genus Aspidapion; species Aspidapion aeneum. The sequence continues at coordinate 128,461,376 of OY755038.1, forward strand.
TTACAGTGATTTTAGTTCACCTGTTATTTGGGAAAACAATCTATAAATTGTTGATCATAAATTCATAGATAACTTGTTTTCCCTTTAAATGGCGGAATAAAAATCCCTTAGAGAATGTTTAGTGGGGAATAAAGCTAACCGGTAACTGCTTACAAAAAAATTATAGCTTTAGTGCTGGTAATTGTTTAAAAATTTAATCAAATTAAATTAAAAAGACTTTATTAACATCTATAAGGTCTCGCGGCATGTAGCAGAACACCTTAATAGTTCAAAAATGTTGGCCTTATCATTAACAACCAAAGTGTCACCTTAAATTTAGCATTGACGTATCATTTGAATGTTAGTTTAAGGTCAACCTACTTTTTTAAAATAATAACCAGTTTTTTAATAGATTTAAAAAAAATTCAACCTATAACTTTGTATACATTTTGGGACAGCTAGCCTTGAGATCCTCTAGCGTCAAGAAAAATAAATTGGGGTTTCCCTTTATAAAAAGTTGTTTGACCCTAAAATAACCTACGAAAAATGTGTCAGTACCAAAGTCAAGATGAAATTTAGGTAAATAATTATAAGCCCTAAAAGTTTTGATTAAAACATTTTTTCGAAAAAATGCTAGTTTTCATGTTAATTAGGTGTTCCGCTACTTACCGGATACCGTGCATATTCACAAAGAGTGAAGTTTAGAATATTCTTAGCTACTCATACACTTAACTTTTATTATAGTTAATCACCTGTTAGTTTTTCGAGACATTCAGGTTTAAACAAAATAAAATAATGCCTGTAGATCAAATATCTTCAAAACAAGTGCTTAAATTTAAAAAAGTTACATTTGAAAAAAAGTTATTCAAAGATTTTTAACAAAATTATCATATTTAGGTTTTTCAGAAAATGTTCATCCATCCAGACAATTAAAATAAGCAGCATGCACTTAACAAATAAAACTTATTAAAAAAATTTGTTTTAATTTTGTTATTAGGTTTTTATTTATTTATATAATTTATTAAAATTATTACTCGAGGTATTACTGTACCTATGATCATGATCGGTATAACGTGGGATAAATTTAAGGTAGTACTGTAAAATAAAAAAATAACATAGAAAAGAAAACAATTTTTTAACCGTTTCTTCACCGCCATGCTTTTACTTTTGTTTTGCTTTTTTAGTTACTCACAGCAAGATTAGTTGACAGATGATTAAATTTCAGCCAGTTTTTATTCGACTTTCTTTATTAAACATAATTCAATACAAGTGACTTGATTTCGAAAATTAAAATGATGACACATACATAGTCGCTGATATGTATGAAAACAGTCGATTATTTCATAAACTATATAAGACATCGAAAAAAGTTTAATACAAATGTTAGAGGGTTTTAAAATGTCTACTATGCAGTTATAATTTTATTTTTAGGGGGTTGGGCTAAAGCTCTGACATAACAAAATTGTATTTTATTTGACATTTTAATTCCCCTTAAAGTCTAAGCAAATTTTGTGGTTTAACCAAAATAAATAGTTCCAGAGTTATTAGGTTTTAAAATTAATGCAGTTACATAAGAATTTCGATATTATTACTAGTATTTATTTTTACAGGGCTGTTAATAAAACCACGAATTTGTTATGGGAACCCATTGTCTCAAAAGCTGGATAACTCAGAAACGGTTGAAATTATATATTATCTTCTAATGCACTTTGATTAGAATTGAAGGGAGTAATGAATTGTCAAATAAAATACAGATTGTTCTATCTAAAAAAAATCAATTATGTTGTGCCACGACTTAATGTCCAACCCTGTCAAAATAAAAACACTACAACTTTTGTGTTAAACTTTTTTTGATATTGTGCATAGGTTAAGAAATAATCGATTGTTTCTATACGTAACAGCGACCCTGTATATTATTTTAATAAATAAGCGTGCGAGACAAAACTGTCAGCCTGACAATGTCAAATAAAATGACACTGGGTGGTGACCCTCTTAACTAAAGCCTTGATAAGAAAGGTGCTGTCCATAAATTATGTAATTGAACCGTGGATTTATGTTTGAAGTCTTTTCTAAGGTGATTTTTCATAAAAATCGATTACAAGGGCGACGGAGGATTAAGAATAGCTCCTCTGTCTCCACCACGCAGAGAAAAAAAAGATGGTTATTAGTTCTGTTTTTGCCTTATTCATCATAGAGTTTGGTGTATGATATATGCGGGTAGGTACAGCTAAATGCAATAAAATGTTGGCAACTTCTTGACAGCTCGGGGGCAATTCTTTAAAATTTGAAATAATTTGAAACAATCTGACGCCTCAAATTTTTTCAAATTTCAGTTTTTTGTACAGCGTCAAAAACCGAAAAATGAGGAAAAATTTAATCTAAAACCTACCTTTAAACTCGATTGCTGATAATTCAATATTTTTCCGGGATTGTTGATGATGCACAGGTTCTTAAAAAAAATGTATTTTTCCGGAAAAAAACAATAACAAAACCATGAGACGTTTTTCTTACTTCGTTATAGTTGGATTCAAATAACACGAACATAACATGCAAAGCGAACCAAACCGAATGACTAAGTACAGCCGACCACAAAATCAAACGTAATATTATTTTATCGAAATCAAATGAATTTTAGGAAAGAAAACTATTAGGGTTGATAAGTTTATGAAAAAAAAATAATTTTCGGATTTATTACAACCAGTGGCCCAAAAAATAACCTTTGAAATATATAAATATCAAACTTGTTATTATTATTATCATATAATTAAAAATAATGTTTGTCTAATATTTCTTATGATCAGGTATGAGAAGAGATAGAAAAAAAGTCTGCCAAACCCAGGTTATAAAGGTTAGGTTCAGGTCTGCTACAGGGTGACCTTAAAATCTATTATAGATTTGTTTCGAAATTCTAGTTCTCTACTTAACAATAAAAATTTGAAAAAAGCCCAAAAAGCTCTACTATGTATTAACGGATAATTTCAAATTTAGGTTCAGGGGGTGAGCTACAGGGTGATATCAAAAATAGTTGTACAATTTACATTGTTAAAAACAACTTTGTCAGGAGTTTTACTTAGCAAACAAGAGTTAGAAATACCTTAAAAAATCATATCACTAACTTATTGCACGGATCACATAACAAACAGATAGAAAACTCCTTTCACGCAGCCTGCCATGTTGGGGTCAACCACTCCAGAGGCGCATTCTGTATTTCAATATTTTTTAAACTTTTAGTACGTGTTGAGCATTAGTGGTGTGTAGATGTGATTTATGTATTTGATATATGTTATTTTTGATTTTAAACAATGGGAACGGTTTGTGAGGTAAGAGACTGTAAATCCACGCGACGGTATACCCTTAATCGAAGTAATTTTCGATTTCCGCAGGATCCTATAAGGTAAACTTATACATTATTTTATCTTTCGATTTTTTAAAAACCTTTGCCATATCCTATACAAGGTTCAATAATTAAATCTCCTATGAGATGAATCTGTAAATGATTTAAGTAGAAAGTGTTCTTAAGGGCATATAGATCTGCAACCCCTTTGATTTTGTTTTTTTATTTTTTTTATACTTTTGCAGGATTTGTTATATTTATCTCAAATTTAAAAATGCGCCGCCATTAGATCCTAAAAACAAGATATAAACTATGCTTTTTTGTAAAAAGTTTTTGGTGTTCTGTATAAAACAGCGGCATAAGCTCAGTTTGTAGAAAAGGGAAATTTGTAGATTGGCATTTTGATCCTTAAATTAAGCAGAGGTTCACAAATTAAAAGGGTAAGGGATAGTTCGCCGCAGTCGATTAACCGCGGCCGATTCGCCGCGGCTCGCTGATTGGCCGCGGCTTATTTTGCTGCGGGGACATTTCGCCGCCAATCGAATTGCCGCGGGGACAATTCGCCACGAGATTTTTGTTTTATGATATTACCATTGTTTTATTTACCTTGACTTCATATAATATTTTTTTATAAAAATAATGTTTTCAAACTTTCCAACTATTTATTTGGTGGTAACTATACAATTCAGCATTTTTTAATTGGAAAAAATAAATAAAATGACGAATGTAGAATGGCGATTTTTGCCATTTATGAACCGATATGCATCAAACTAGAAACTTTAAGATCTTTTAGGGCGCTGATTATTATTTTTAACTTAAACTAAAAAAAATCAAAATGGGAACCGACCTGAAACACCCAAAGTTCTGAATTTGATGTATATCGGTTCAAAAATGGAAAAATCCGCCATGTTGTATCGCCATTTTGATTTTTTAAAATTTAACCTTAAAAATCTCATCAGTCCGAGTTAGATACAAATCCATCCATAAAAGAAAAATCCGCCATTTTGGATCCGCCATTTTATTTATTTTCCTAATAAAAAAAATGTTGGAAAGGTTTGAAAAAAGTTATAATCAAACAAATATATATGAAGTCAAGCTACAACTGTTTAAACAATTCCCAATGGTGACATCATAAAACGAACAAATCTCACAGTGAATTGTCCCCGCGGCGAATTGGACCACAGCGAATTGGCCGCGGCGAATTACCCCTACACACCCCGGGGCCCTTAATAAAAAGAGAAAATAGTCATTTTAGCACTAAACTTATTAACATTTTTAAAACAGATTTTTGGGTAATAGGTTTCAATATTTTTTGATATTTTTGAATAATTTTGAAACTTAATTATTACCGTTTTGCTAATGCATAATTCAACAAAATTTTTATGGTTTGTTATAATTTTTAAGAAACAAACAAAAAATCGAAAAAAAAATGCTAACACCCTGTAAAAACAAAGAGGTCTAAATGTAATGCGAAAAAAATCTTTGTTTTGACCATTTCCACAACCCCTTAAAGTTTCATGCATCATTTAAATTAAACCCTGTATAATAAATTATTATTTGGTTAAGAGTTTTTGACGCAAATTTGTTATAATTTTTTATTATGCTACTATTTACACTTTTAAGAATACATATAAAACAGCAATTTTTTTTGTAAATATTGGATTTTACCAAATATTAAAATATTAATTTACCGTGAAGCAATTTTATGCTAATTGTAAAGATTATTTGGTCAACCTGTATCTCCTTAAACTTTCAATTTTTCGAAAAAACTAATAAATAATATCTGATTCCAGTAAATTAAGAAATTATTCTACAATGTCAAACTTCTTATATTTAAAATTCACAATTTTACTCCTTTTGTAACTTAATAAATATTATCCCAATACAACAAAAAAAGCAATGCAAAACTTGCTAACGTATTCTGAACGAAGAAGAAGACCTCTTTTTGCTTCCCATGTCTCTCATTCAATAGAACACATTATTTCTATAGTCCCTTACAGAGGATAAGATATAATATTTTTACGCGGCCGAGACTCTAAAATTCATTTTAGCTCCCATTTTTAGCAGTACAAAACTATTTTAATGTTTTTATTGTTTCTGGCAGTAAAAATATTTTTTCGCATCAACAATCTGAAACATTCATATTTTATAATAAATTTATTTTAGTCCGGCTCTGAGTTTGATTCCCAATGCTCAGCCATCGTTGAATTCTCCGAGATCAAAGACGGCCAGCCCGCTTATTTATCTGTTTGTTAGGTGATCCGTGCTTATTGTATTACCCCTAGAGCCAGCAAGTGAGCTACAGGGTGATATCGAAATTACTAGGATATTTTTCTAAAAATCACATTTTTAGAAAACAATGTTGTCAAGAGCTTTCGTTATCAAAAAATGGTTAGGAACACGTTAAAAAATCATAACATTAACTCACTGTATTACCTTTAGATCTTTGGAGTAAGGTTCAATCACAATTTTAAAAATCAACTTTATCAGGAGTCTTGGTGAGCAAAAAATAGTTAGGAATATGTAAACAAATCACACCATTCACTGTGTTACATTTAGGTCCAGTAGGTAAGATACTAGTAGTAAATTTTTTTATAAATCATATTTTTAAAAATAACTTTTGGCCTCACCTTACTGTTTACAAACCAAGAACATATAAGTTAGGGTTTCTTGAGCGATCTATTAAAAGAATATTACGTTAATTACTTTTCCGCATAATTTTACTTTTTCGCATCATTTTTACTTTCCTCACGATTTTTTTCCGCACGTCCAAATTGCAAGAACCTTCCCGTCCACAATCGTTTTCAAATGAAAACCCGTCCTCCTACACACAAGTTTCATTTTCAAGAAGTGCTGCTGTACCGATGCTACCAGAAGCACCGAATGAAGAATCCTGCAATGTGTTACAGCCTGTACAGACCAATATACCTTCCTCCATTCACTACAGTAGTAATTCTAAGCAGCAAATTGATCAAGGCATTTCTGTAGTGGACCAAACACCAACCAATCAAATTCCAATAAGAAACGACGTTATTCAAGATGTTGCGGCAACTGATGTATATTGAAGCATGCAACAAACATATTAAAATGGATGGAGAATAGCTTCCAACAATACTGGATAAATATACCAGAACTGGCTCACTCTAAAGAGTTCATTAAAGGACCTTGTAGAAACAGAGCCAGGAACATTATTGGACTTACCACACAGGAGATACGTATAGTGACTGGTCTTTATACGGGTCACTGTCGACTGAGAGTGCCCATGCACAGAATGGGACTAACAGAATAGACCGAATGTAGACTCTGTATGGAGGATGACGAAACAGTCAGACATGTACTGTGCGAATGTCCGGCTATTGCACGTTTACGTCAGAATACTTTCGGTAAACCTCAGATCGACTCAGAAGATCTGAACAGTGTCTCACCCAAACTGATAGCCGGCCTTTTTGGAGGATTAGGCATACAGTGGTGAGAAACCACTCAAAAGTGAGCCACAATAGACCCACTGGTAGTCGCAGTGGAAGGGCTGCAAGGCCCACTCACATATGAATCATCATCATGCAACAAACAGAAAGTGCACTTTCAATTTCAATATCTACCATCGTTTACTTTTTTGTTATTGTTTATTAAATGTTCTTTACATAAAGTTTCTTTTTAATATATCATAATAAAAAAATCCTGTTTTATTATTTTTCCGTGCATAAAAAAATCAAGTAAAAATAAAAGTTAAAAAAACGTACGGAAAAATAACTTTTCCGCACTAGTGCTGAAAAATTTCTTTTCCGCACGATTTTTGTTTTGTTAAAAATGAAGATATTTAGGACTCATTTTTTGATAAAGAAGATGGACAAAAACACTCGTACGAAAAACATTGTACCTAATTCTTGCGGAAACTATCTTTTCCATCCTTGACGGCTAGCCCGAACTCCGCTCCGCGTCGTTTGTGCAACTGCCGTCGCGTGCGGAAAAGTACCTCTTTCCGCACTTGTTAGGTAAATAACTATTGTACAAACAATTAAAAGCCTAAGCGATCCAAAAAAATATTTATGTAAAAGATATTTAAAATTTAAAGATAAAAGACCTTAAGTGGGATGAAACTACTGCTTTTGTTGATTTGGAGTTTTCAGTAAAAATAGCTAAAGAAGTAAAGAAATATATCCCTTTATCAGACAACCATTTCAATATCTATGTAACGGTACATGTATTAACAGATTTTTTGAAAGAAATGCAAAATATTGAGTCGCTTCACTTTAGAAGAAGAACGACGTACGGGACAAAAATATTTGTGTGCAGGTTGTTGCTTTTCAATGTAAATAAATGTAATATTTATTATGTGTATTTGTACATTTTTATATTGAGAAAGCTTAATAATTATAAGGATTTGATTTGGCTCGGTTTGGTTATGTCAAATAGATAACTTGGGTGTCAAAATGTTGCCTAAGAAACATGTAAATTTGAGACATAACAACGAAGACAGGCAGTTTTTTCCTGTAAATAAATGTGCAGATTTTTATATTTATTGTGTATGTTTGTAAATGTTCACATTAGGCAAGCCTAGTGAAGGCTTTTGTTTTTTACATTAAATATATATTTTAGGGCCAAGATTCTAAAATATCTTGTAAGTTTGTTAATTAACAAATCAAACAAATATAAAATATTTGTAAAAAATTTTTGATTTACTATTTGTATTTGTTAATTTTTATATTGCCCAACTAGTTCGGCTTGATTCTATTAATTGTATATTTTGGATGAAAATTTTTTGTCAAATAAGCATGTAAATTTGTGAATCAACAACGAAGGCAGGCAGGTTTTTCTTTAAATAATTATTGTACATTTTTATATTGACCAACCTTATTTATATGGGTTTGGTTCGGTTTGGTTATATGTATTATAAAGCCATGGTTTTTTCAAACTAACTTGTGAATTTGTAAAAGAACAATGAACCAAGTTGTTGTTACGTAAATAAATGTAGGGATTTTTGGATTTCTTATGTGTATTTGTAAACTTTTATTTTGACTAAGGTTAGTTAGGCGCTTAGGTTGATTTGGTTATATTAACTAATAAGTTTCAATGTCCAAATTTTATCATATTAACTTGTAAATTTGTCAAATAAATAGTAAAAGCTTTTCACGTAAATATATGTAAATATTTTTGGATTTATTTATTCATTTCACCCTGTAGCTCACCTCCCTTGTTTTTTAAAAACGTGATTTTTAAAAATCTTTACTGCTATTTAGATATCACCCTGCAGTTTACCTACTGGAAGCAAATGTAATAAATTTAGTAAGTGGTATGTGTAGCACTCCGATGGCTCAGATTGGGTTTTGGTAGATATAGTGGACTATAATTAACATTGGCGCAAAAAATTCATTTAACTAGAGAAAGTAACTAATTTAAAAATTGTAGGTTAAATTTGAAAGATAAATAAAATTGTGATATAGCCTCATGGAGAGGGACTTACCGCTGTTTTGAAGTTCCAAAGTGCAAGGTGTACACCTTTCCATAAGAGCTATGTGACTTGAAGTTCCAACAGGATGATGGCACGATAATTTTAATTATTTGCGGTATTTTAAAGTGAATTTTCACTATTTTATAAATTTAAATTTTAAGGTTGTAGTTTTCTAGACATGGCGACGCGCAGCACACTTTTTCTGTCTCTCAATCCTGCGCTTGCAGTTTTTCGCACATGCCCACAGCACTTCACCCTCTATAGGAAACCATATCACTATATTTTAAATTTTATGGATATGTGAAAAACACAATAGAGGTCGCTTGTGGTGCCAAAGTATATGACAATAAAGAAATAAGAAATAAAATGATAATTCTTAAATTTAGAATGGAAAATACATTTTTTGGGTTTAATTCTCGCATTTTAATGCAATTTTGCTTTAGGTAAATTTTATAATAACTAATAGTTGACCCATTTACTTAGGATTAATATAAATTTAAGACTAATAATTTTATGTTCAAGACAATATTTTAGTCCATGAAAAATAGGAAAAATAAAAGTAAAATTCAAAAATAAAAGAAAAATAAAGAGGTTTTTTATGGAAACCGAACATATTGCCGGCCGAAAATGCTATGCATTTTCTAAAGTATCAAGTAGCAAAGGACATAGCTTTGAGATTGATCTCTTTAACACCGAGTCCCTTGTCTTGACATTAGCAACTCGATTTACATCGTCTTTACCCGGAAAAATTTCAATTATTCTACCGAGCTGCCATTGTAGCGGGGGGTATAAAATCATTCTTGATTATTACCAAACGACCAACTTCTGGAGTACAAGTGGGGTCCAGCCACTTGCTCCTTTGTTGAAGTGTATGCAAATATTCTTGCTGCCAGCGTCTCCAGAAATCCTGATGCATTCTTTGAAGTAGCTGCCAACGAGTTAATCTATTAATTTTGACATCTGTTAAGCCAACGTCAGGAAGAGCTGTCAACGGTTCCAATGATAAAAAATGACCTGGTGTCAAAACAGAAATGTCATTTAGATCCGAGGAAATTTCAGTTAGCGGTCGAGAGTTCATAAGAGCTTCAATCTGATATATATCTGTATATAACTCTTCATATGTTAAAATTTGTGAACCAATGGTTCGAAATAAATGTTTTTTGACAGTTTTAATCCCAGACTCCCAAAGACCTCCAAAATTGGAACTGTGACTTGGAATAAAATGCCATTTAATTGGACGAGAAGAATCAATCTGTAACAACTGTCTATTTGCCGAAACTAGGTTAGTTCCATTATCAGAATACATATCAGTTACGTAATTTCTACGAGCCACAAACCTACGCATTGCTGCGATAAAAGCATCGGCTGTCAAATCACTGACTATTTCGATATGTACCGCTTTCGTACTCATACAAACGAATAAGCAAATATATGATTTTAAAGTACGTGGGGCACCGCGGGTTCGGTTCATTAAAATAGGAATGGGGCCACCTAAATCTACTCCCGTATGCAAAAATGCTCTGAGTTGAGAAACTCGTGGAAACGGAAGTGAACCCATTGGGGGTTGTAGCGATTTAGGGGATAATTTAAATTAGGGGATGCATTTTGCTAAAACTTGACGAATTTTGCGTTTTGCCGCAATTATCCAATAATTTTGGCTTAGTGAAAAATGTACTGTTCTTAATCCAGCATGTAAAAATTTTAAAAGAAAATGTTCGATAATTAGATAAGTAATTCTACTTTCGCGGGGTAATAAAATTGGAAACTTTTTGTCATAAGAGAGAGAAGAATTGTGCAATCTTCCACCGACGCGTAATAAATTTTGGTCATCTAAAAATAGATTTAATTTTTGCATCGGTTTAGATAATTTTATATTATTTTTAAGAGAATTTATTTCTTCCGAAAAATAGATCGATTGTTCGTTTTTTATTAATAAATAAAGTGTGGTTTGAATATCTTGAAACGTTAAAAAAGTTTCAAAAATTATACTTTTATTTAGAAATTTTTTATTTATAAAACGTAAAATATAGGCTAAAATTCTACAAAGTTTAGTAAAAGATGAGTTTTTATTAATAAGCGAAGTTAAAAAATTTAAGTTTGGGGTTTGCGTAGCAATTAAAGTTAAGTTTTTATTAGCTTTTTTTTCATTTAAAGTTTCAGAAGTGTCTTTTATTTCCAAGGTTATAGGCCAGTAGTCATAATGTAATTTTAAAAATTGGGGACCTTGAAAAAATAAACTATGATTTATAAGTTCACTAGGATAGAGACCTCTTGAAGCTACATCAGCGGGATTCTGAGAAGTGGAAATATAATGCCAATTTTTAGGAGATACTTTTTCATGAATTTGCGTGACTCTATTTTGTACATAGGTTTTCCACCTAGACGGATGTTCATTTTTATTGAGAATCACTCCATGCGAATATTTGGTGAATTTTAAGTCTGGTTTCAAAACTATGAAGAATAAATTGAATTAAATCAGCTAATATATTACAAGCGGCTAACCCGAGTGGTGCGATACTTGTAAATTTTATAGGGGCTACTTTAGTTTTTGAGCATAAAAAATAAATAAAAATTTTATTTTTATAAATTACGCGTAAATAAACAATAGCTGCGTACGCTTTATTTGAAGCGTCTGAAAAACCGATTAATTCGTATTGAGCGTTGTCAGAAAAAATATTGATAAAGCGGGATAAGCAAAATTCTTTTAAAAGTGGTAATTCTAACCTATAGCGTTCCCAGAGGCTACTTATCGCTATGGGAGCATCTTCGTCCCAGTCCAATCCAGATTTCCAAAATTCCTGGATTAGGCATTTAATTAAAATAGTAACTGGCGACAACCAACCAAGTGGATCATAAATTTTAAAAATTTCTGAAAGGATATTGCGTTTCGTGCAACTACGATTTAGAGGCTCTACTGAGTATGAAAAATAGTCTAAACAGGGTTGCCATCTAAGTCCCAAAATTCTTGTAGTTTCTTCTATATCAAGAGAAAGAGCTTTAGGGTTAATATCGGATTCTGGCAAGTGCTCTAAAACAGTTTTATTGTTGCTAGTCCATTTATGTAATTTAAATCCTGCGGATTTTAATAAAAGTGATAACTCCTTTTGGAGAGATATAGCTTCTTCAACGGAGCAACAACCTATGACAAAATCGTCAACAAAATTATCTGTCATAAGAACTTTAGCGGCGCGGGAAAAATTATGCTTTTCATCCTCAGCTAGCTGCTGTAAGACTCTTAAAGCTAAAAAAGGAGCGGGGGTAGTACCATATGTAACGGTTTTTAAATTATATTCTTTTATAGGTTCGGTAGGACTAAACCTCCATAAGATTTTTTGATAATTTTGATGATGCGGGGCTATTAAAATGCCGCGAAACATTTTAGAAATATCGCAACAAAGAGCGACTTCATTTAATCTAAAATTTAATAAAATAGAACAAATGTTCTTTTGTAATTTGGGACCGGCGTAAAGCGTGTCATTTAGGGAAATTCTTCCAGTATTTGTTTGGGATACTGCGCTTGCGTTGAAAACTACTCTGAGTTTTGTGGTTAAACTTTCAGGTCTTTCAATATGGTGGTGGGGGATATAGTAACTTTTTCCGTAAACTGTTCCTCCGGGTTAGAAATTAATTCCATGTGACCTAAGTCTAAGTATTCTTGCATAAAGTCCGAATATTTTTGATAGGTTTCCGGTGTTTTAATTAAGCGGTTTTCGAGAGATAAAAATCTTTTAATGCAAGTTGGCGACTATTTGGAAAACTTGGTTCACTATTTTCGCAAAAGGGTAAAGTCACGACGTAACGCCCTGTATTATCACGAAAAGTAGTATTTTTAAATATTTTTTCACACGCTTCGTCAGCCGGGGAAAGAATAGGTTTAATTTCCGGTATATTTTCAGTTTCCCAAAATTTCGATAGTGAATCATTAAGTTGATTATTTGAAATTTGGCATAAAAGGGATATCGAAGCGAGGGGCGATTTTGTGTTACCAATTTGTCCCATTAAAATGTACCCAAAAATTGAGTTTAATGCGATAGGTTCATTTATATTACCTACAATACGACCATCTCTAAGAATATAAGGGAAAATATCTGCTCCAAGTAAATCGTCGATTGCTCCCAGTCTATAGAAATAAGGGTCCGCGAGATTTATATTTTTTATATTTCCCATTTGACTAATATTTATGTCATTTAAGGGAAGCGAAGAACAAATTTGAGGTAAAATAACTGCACCCTGTACTGATAAGGTCAGTTCAGATTGATTGCAAGGGCGAATGATCATATCAATAGATCCTAATTTTGATTGCATACTGGTCTCACCAATTCCAAAGACTTCAGTTTCAATATTAAAGCGGGGTAGGCCTAGTTTGTTGGCACATTTTAAAGATACAAAAGACAGATGCGATGCGGAATCTAAAACTCCACGAAAAGTTTGATAATTACCTCTTATATCTTTTATTTGAAAAAGAGCGGTAGAAAGCAAAGTACTAGAGTTACTGTAACTTTGAGTAGAGTAGCAAGCACTTTGATTTTGGGTTTGCGAAGAGGATGAGTTACTAATTTCATTTCTTTCCTGCCGAAACGCGTTAATTTGTTGGCTATTTACAGGCAAATCTGCATTATTACTTTCTTGCCGTTGAGACGAAGATTCGTTTACATGGCGCAAGTCAAAATGAACTGAGCTAGGATGCCTTTTTTTGCAAAATCGACAATTAAAAGTGCTTTTGCATTGGAAGGTTTTATGACAATTAGAGGTACAGTTTACGCACCATTGTTTTGATTTTAATAAATTATATCTTTGTTCAGGCGTTTTATTTAAATAATTAGGACAAAAGTCAAATTATGAGTATTCGAATTGCATAAGGAACAATTATTTTAAGAGTTCTGCTGTGCCGTAAAAAATGCACGAGGCGTTTGGCGGGTATTATAGTTATTTTGCGGTTTTTGAGTTATATGGGGCGGTTTTGAAAATTTGGGCTTCATAGAAAATTGCGTACTGGATGTACTGGCGGCGTTAACTACAAAAAACGAGCTACAATGTTGATCCAAAAAATTATAGATTGATTTATATGAAGGTATTTCGGTAGGCTTACCATGAAAAACTTCAAATCGCGTTTGAATCGAACTATCAATAGATTTCAACAACTTTTGGGCTAAGACAAAGTCCCAAAAATCTGGTTGCAAACCAACAGTTTTTAAAGCTTCAATATTTTTTGTGAATATATCAAGCAAGTTTCTTAGAGCTACGGAGTCATCAGAGTTTACTTTAGGGCAATTTTCAAAAGCATTCCAATAATTTTGGGCTAAAATGCGATCATTTGTATACCTTTTTACAAGATTATTGAAAACAATAGGATAGTTTGCATCCGAAACTGGTAATTGCGTAACTAATTCCTTTGGAGGACCATCTAAATAAGTAACTAAAAGCGAGTATTTTTGTATATTTGGAATTTGCGGATTATCATGAATCATTGTTTTAAAAAGATCATAAAAGGTAGGGAAATCATTGACATTGCCAGTGAATTTTTCAATGTCAATTTTCGGTAAACTTGGAAAATAATCAGAGGTTTGTGAACCTCCTGGAGAGTAGGGGTTGAAACAACTTATCATAGATTTCTTTGACTTGAGCAACATTTGTTTGAAATGAATGAAGATGCTCGATACAAGCCTTAACTTGATCCTGATCCTGGTAAATTTCATTTAATAAAGCGGTGTGCCTTTTAAGGTATTCCTCTTGGACGTTGTCAAGCTCTTCGTAACGAATCTTAAAGTTAAGATGTTTGGTTGCATCAGTTTTAGCCATTTTAGCTACCGTGAAAATTTCATTTAAATTTGAATCTTCGACATCACGAAAGACTTTAATTTTCTTTACCTTTTCAGACATTATTTTGTAATAAATTAGGCAAAGTAAACAAAATCAAAATTTGTAGATTAAATATTTAAAAAATTTAATTCGATTTAAAATAACCGTATTTTTACAAATTTAAGTTATTTAAATTTTATAGTTAGAATATATTTAGGTTTAGTGTAGTATTAGGTTGACGTATTTTATGGTTATATTCTTAATCTAGGTTTTAGTTGCGTTATCTGTGACAAACTGGTATGCGAACGGTCCGGTTCTAGAAAAGGGTGGAATGATTCCGAATCGAACAAGGATGGAAAATTCTCGAATAGTAGGCAGACCCTCATATATAAGGCCGGACGTCGTGCATCGGGCAACCAGAGATAACCAATGGTAGTGATCGCTAAATGTTAACGCGAAGTTAATAGGCGTATTAAAGTAGTGGATTATTAGCAAGTTATTAGTAAGTTTAAGTGCGTGTTTTTGTACATAATTTGTCGAAATAAATTGACGTATCGTTTTCAACAATTGCGAGTTTTAATTTGTCGTTGTGAACCCGTAACAATTGGTGTTAGGAGTGAGATTAAAAGAAATAAATAGTGCAAAGACTATCCTTACATAGTACCACCGGCTAGGACAATTGAAAAGAAGAACAGTAAGTGATTTTGCCAGAATATTTAGAACTGAATAGTGCAAAGACTATCCTTACATAGTACCACCGACTAGGACAATTAGACAGAAGAACAGTAAGTTATTTTTCCAGAATATTCGAAGAAGTTCGATATTGATTTATTCAAAAACCAAAAGAGATATTTAAGAATCGACTTCGATATTAGCTTAGTTAGTTAAAAAGTAAGAATTAGAAAGAATTTCTAGAATATTCCATCACTTTCTACGACGCTCTATTCGAAAACCAGAAGAAATATCCAAAAAGCGACTTTGACATTAGCTTAGTAATTTCAAAAGTAAGAACTAAAAAGAATTTCTAGAAGAGTCCATAACATTCTACGACGTTCTATTCAAAAACTAGAAGAGATATACAAATACCGATTTCGACATTAGTTTAGTTATTTCAAAAGTAAGAATTAGAAATTATTTCTACAATATTCCATAACATTCTACGACGGTCTATTCGAGAACCAAAAGAGATAATCAAAAAGTGACTTCTACATTTGCCTAGTAGCAGAAAGAGTAGCATTTATCAGTATATTCCAGAACATTCCATTAGGTTCTATTTAAGAATTGGGAGAGATATTGAAAAACCGACTTCGACATTCGCTTTGTAGCCCTAAAATACACGTTTTAAGTGATTTATCACGAAGTTGATGCTTACTAAATAAAGATCGGCCAAGATGGAAGATTTAACTAAAATGATGCAGGCTCTAGCAGCTCAAATTGAACAAAACCAGGGCGATATGAAACACACCATGGACGACATGAAACACACTCTTGAACAAAATCAGAATGATATGAGACAGACCATCGAACAAAACCAGAACTTTGATCAAATAAAGAGCAACTCCGAACAGCTGAGAGAAGAGTTTAAGACTGCAACCGAAGATCTTAAGGAAGAAATAACTCAAAGAATGCATAGTGTGGCACAAAAGGTACAAAATAAATTGCAGAATGTAGAAGAAAAGGTACATAATGTTGAAGAAAAGGTACAGAATGTTAGGAAAGAAGTTTTTCAAACCTTGGAAGAAAAATTCCAGGACGTGTCAAAACAGTTTATACAGCTCCAAAAAGAACACAACAAAATGAAAGCTCAGGGATGTGTTGTGAATTCCAACCAAAACATTAAGCCTCCAAATTTCGATGGTACGTCTTCCTGGTCTACTTATAAACAACAGTTTGAAGCTGCCGCTGCTGCAAATGGTTGGGATGATGAGGAAAAAGCTAGAGCATTGTTAGTAGCTCTACGAGAACCTGCTCTGGGACTTTTACGGTCCATTCCAGTCGAACAAAAACAGAATTATAACGTTTTAGTGGCAGCGTTAGAAAGAAGGTATGGAGACGAAAACTTGCGAAATTTACATTGGTCAGAATTAAATATTCGTCAACAAAGACCAGGAAAATCATTGCAAGAGTATAAAGCAGATATCAGGAGGCTGATGTATTTAGCTTACCCAGAAATGCAAGAAAATTACAGGGATCCTTTCACGGTAGATCGCTTTATTAACGGATTACGAGACACGGACTTAGCAAAGTTACTTCGTCGAGAACGCTTCCATAATAGCAGTGAAGTGTTGATTCGAGCCCTTGAAATCGAATCATCAAATAATATGTCCAGGCCAAAAGTAAGAGCTGTTTCAATTCGGGAGGGAGAAGAAATGAGCAATGGACATGAGGTCAACTCAAAAACGCTAAACCAAATGTTTCAATCACTGATAGAGAAGATTGACTCTGTGAAAGAAAGCAGACGATCCCCTTCAAATGTAAAGTGTTTCAGATGCGGACGTACAGGGCATATTCAACGCGATTGTCGCGTCCAAATAAGGTCTCGCTCGCCATCTAGCGGGACAGAGTACCGAAGAAGAGATCAGGAAAACTAAAACAAGTCAACGCAGAGGGGCGGGTGTTGGCTAAAGGGAATGTAGCCCCCAAAATTTATTCAATTAAGAGCTTAAAACATACTGCTGACAGTCTTAACATCGACGGACTTATAAATGGAAGACAAGTTAACATAACAGTAGACACTGGTGCTGCCATATCATTGCTTAAGTTCAAAATTGCAACGAGATATAAAATTCGACCAACAGAAAAGAAAATAACACTTAAGACTGTGACTGGAGAATCCGCTGACGTGTTGGGGCAGACAGACATAGACCTACAGCTGGGAAGATTGAAGATTCGCCACACTGTATTGGTTGCCGAAATAGAAGACGAATTTATTTTGGGAATGGACTTGATAAGTAAACATGGATTTGCGTTTGATAATAAACTTAATACCCTGAGATTTGGGAATGAAGAGTTCATTTTGTCAAATAGTCACTTCAATAAAGAACCAATAAAGGTCACGGCAGTATGTACAACAAAACTGGTCGGTAACAGTGAGACCATAATTTTTGGGAGGCTAGAAAGTAAAACATCAAGCTGTGTCGGACTCATAAGCCAACAGAAATTATCCAACACCTACCTCGTTGCAAAGTCACTAGTTAAAACCGATACAGACATCCCGATTAGCGTCGCCAATATTTTCCCAAATAGTGTCAAAATTAATAAGGGGGAGGTGGTAGTATTATTTGAGCCAGTCCAGAAAGTAACAAGATGTGAAGAGCCAACTTCGGAGGATAAAAGTAAGTTACCAACGGAGGTACTTCAGCAGTTTCATTCAACTTGGCAACATCTCACTCCAGAAGAATTTCGTAAAGCGAGAGAGTTTATAGAAGAACAAAGTAATATCTTTGAAACTAAGAGTAGTTCGGGACGCACAAACCTTATTCAACATTCCATCAACACTGGCGATGCCCAACCGATAAGACAGCCCCCAATAAAACTATCATTGGCCAAACAAGAAGAAGTTCACAATCTCATTAATAAAATGCTCAGCGACGGTGTTATTGAAGAGTCATCAAGTTCTTGGTCATCTCCTGTGGTGTTGGTCACTAAAAAGGATGGAAGTACTAGATTTTGTGTCGATTACAGGTAACTTAACGATGTGACCAGGAAAGATAGTTACCCACTGCCAAGAATAGACGACACATTAATATTGGTTTTCTACTCTTGACCTGAAAAGTGGGTATTGGCAAGTAGGAATCTTTGAAAGAGAAAAAGAGAAGACTGCATTCTCTGCTGGAAGTGGACTTTATTAGTTTAATGTGATGCCATTTGGCCTATGCAATGCCCCAGCTACATTTGCAAGACTAATGGAAGTCGTTCTACGAGGCCTTACTTGGAAAACCTGCTTAGTCTATTTGGATGATGTCATAGTAATGGGAAAATCATTTGAAGATCATCTAGACAATTTACGAGAAGTATTTTCAAGAATCAGGAACGCAAATCTTAAACTAAACTCAAAGAAGTGTTTTCTATTCCAAGAAAAAGTTGAGTTCTTGGGTCACGTCGTTTCCCGAGAAGGCATCCATACCGACGAAAAAAAGTTACAAGCAATAAAAGAATGGCCTCAACCTCGTGACAAACATGAATTGAGAAGCTTTTTGGGTCTGTGTACATACTACAGACGATTTGTAGAAGGATTCGCCAAAATAGCGTCTCCATTACATAGACTTACAGAAGATAAAGCTTCTTACAAATGGAATATCGAATGTGACCAAGCATTTAGAAGACTAAAAGCAGCATTATGTTCTAGTCCGATTCTTGCATATCCCATTCCCAAAGGTAAATTCATATTAGATACTGATGCGAGCAACGGTGGCATAGGAGCAGTACTCTCCCAAGTACAAGATGGAAAAGAACGGGTTATCGAATTTTTCAGCAAAAAGCTATCCAAACCAGAGAGAAATTATTGTGTTACCAGAAAGGAGCTCCTAGCCATCATTAAATCCGTAGATCACTTTCACAAATATCTCTATGGACAAGAGTTTCTGATTAGAACGGATCATGCTGCGTTACAGTGGCTCATGAAAATGAAATAACCTGAGGGTTGGTTGGTTTGGATAGCTTTTTGCTGAGATGGATAGAAAAGCTACAACAATACCATTATCAAATTAAGCACCGAGCGGGAAGGGTGCATAATAATGCGGATGCATTGTCCAGAAGACCTGGCCCTGAGGATTGTAAACATTGCAGGAAAATTGACCAGAAAGAAGGAATTACCTACGTGCGCCAGATAAAGTTAGAACCAGATGAAGAATGGATGTCGGCTTCGATTAGAACCACACAACTTAACGACAAAGATGTAGGGCCTATCTTGCAATTGAAAGAAGAGAACAAGCCACGACCATCATGGCAAGATATCGCAAACCAAGGGGTGATATTCAAATCACTGTGGGCACAATGGGATTCACTGATAGTAGAGGAAAACATCCTTAAACGTGCCTGGGAAAGTGCCGATGGCCTTACTGTGGTTAATCAAGTAGTGGTTCCTAGGAGCATGGTAGACAATATAGTGGCCGAATGGCATAAATAAAACCATGGACAAAATTCGAAACCGATTTTATTGGGTCAATTACTTTCAAGATGTGAAAAAGTGGTGCCGCCGATGTTCGACTTGTGCAGCCAGCCAAGGTCCCAAAACAAGGTCCAGAGGTCAAATGAAACAATATAACGTAGGTCTGCCATTCGAACGCATTGCTATTGATGTGGCCGGACCATTTCCAGAAACTAAAAAGGGCAACAAATACATCCTTGTTGTCATGGATTACTTTAGCAAATGGCCAGAAGTTTTTGCTTTGCCTAACCAAGAGGCCGCTACAGTTGCAGAAGTTCTGGTAAATGATGTTTTCAGCCGATTTGGTATTCCTTTGGAACTACATTCAGATCAAGGAAGAAACTTTGAATCAAAGCTCTTCCAGAATCTCTGTGACCTTTTAGTAATACATAAAACACGGACTACGGCTTTACATCCGCAGTCAGATGGCAGGGTTGAAAGATTTAATAAAACAATAGAAGAACATCTGTGCAAAGTTGTTAATGAGCTTGAAACAGATTGGGACCAATATATTCCATTGTTTTTGATGGCCTATAGAACCGCCATTCACAATACGACAGGAGCTACTCCATCTAGTATCCTGTTTGGTAGAGAACTGCGTTTACCATGTGATATCATGTTTGGTTCACCTGAAGAAGAACACTTAGAGGTTAATGACTATGTCGAACGTTTAAGGCAAAAGCTGCACGATATCCATGAAGTGGTTAGAGAGCGAATAGAAATAGCCAGTGACCGCATGAAAGCGAGATATGACCTAAAAGCACACTCTTCAGGGTTCAAAGAGAATGATCAAGTCTGGCTATACAATCCCCAACGCAAGAAAGGAAGATCACCTAAGTTGACACCACCATGGAAGGGCCTTATAAAGTTGTTAAAAGAATTAATGATGTAGTCTACCGAATCCAGAAAAGCCCGAAGTCCAAGATGAAAGTTGTTCATCTAGACAGACTAAAACCTTACCTGGGAAATGTTGATCGAGACGATCAAACCTGAAGAGGAGGATAGTGTTACAAATTTAAGTTATTTAAATTTTATAGTTATAATTTATTTAGGTTTAGTGTAGTATTAGGTTGACGTATTTTATGGTTGTATCCTTAATCTAGGTTTTAGTTGCGTTATCTGTGACAAACTGGTATGCGAACGGTCCGGTTCTAGAAAAGGGTGGAATGATTCCGAATCGAACAAGGATGTAAAATTCTCGAATAGTAGGCAGACCCTCATATATAAGGCCGGACGTCGTGCATCGGGCAGTCAGAGATAACCAATGGTAGTGATCGCTAGATGTTAACGCGAAGTTAATAGGCGTATTAAAGTAGTGAATTATTAGCAAGTTATTAGTAAGTTTAAGTGCGTGTTTTTGTACATAATTTGTCGAAATAAATTGACGTATCGTTTTCAACAATTGCGAGTTTTAATTTGTCGTTGTGAACCCGTAACAGTATGTAACCGTAGCCTCTTACATATAGGCATGCAAACTACAGCGAAAAGAAAAAACAAATAAACATGTAGGTATTTATTTGCGCGTTATAAATTAGGAAATAAAAAACTTATATTCCGAAATTACCTACACACAGATATATCTTTCAAAAATACAAAGATAAACTTTTTGCATTTACATACACATAGCGACCCAAGACTCCAATCTCGAATATATGTCCTTGCGTTTTTTATAAAATTTGCGAGATGTAGGTATAGGTCTCCTAATACAAATTCATAGGTACCTATTTTATTTACATATATTATAATTTTAATTTATTAATGGCGTCTCTTTCTTACTTTCACACTACTAGCGTAGCGTTTGCTCTCACTCTAGCGAAAATTAGTTTTTTGAAATTTCAAAAAGAAAATCAAAATGGAAATCAAAATCCGGCAATCGAAGTAATCAAAATATGTAGCACTCCGTTGGCTCAGATTGGGTTTTGGTAGATACAGTGGACTATAATTAACATTGGCGCAAAAAATTCATTTAACTAGAGAAGTAACTAATTTAAAAATTGTAGGTTAAATTTGAAAGAGAAATAAAATTGTGATATAGCCTCATGGAGAGGGACTTACCGCTGTTTTGAAGTTCCAAAGTGCAAGGTGTACAACTTTCCATAAGAGCTATGTGACTTGAAGTTCCAACAGGATGATGGCACGATAATTTTAATTGTTTGCGGTATTTTAAAGTAAATTTTCACTATTTTTTAAATTTAAATTTAAAGGTTGTAGTTTTCTAGACATGGCGATGCGCAGCACACTTTTTCTGTCTCTCAATCCTGCGGTTGCAGTTTTTCGCACATGCGCACAGCACTTCACCCTCTATAGGAAACCATATCACTATATTTTAAATTTTTTGGATATGTGAAAAACACGATAGAGGACGCTTGTAGTGCCAAAGTATATAAAAATAAAGAAATAAGAAATAAAATGATAATTCTTAAATTTAGAATAGAAATTAAATTTTTTGCGTTTAATTCTCGCATTTTAATGCAATTTTGCTTTAGGTAAATTTTATAATAACTAATAGTTGACCCATTTACTTAGCATTAATATAAATTTAAGACTAATAATTTTATTTTCAAGACAAAATTTTAGTCCATGAAAAATAGGAAAAATAAAAGTAAAATTTAAAAATAAAAGAAAAATAAAGAGGTTTTTTATGGAAACCGAAAAGTATGATTGCTTAACGTGTTCCTAACTATTTTTTGCTAGCAAACGCTCCTGACAACGTTGTTTTTTAAAAACGTGATTTTTACGAAATGTTATTACTAATTTCGATATCACCCTGTACCTCACTTCCTGGACCTAAAGGTGATACAGTCAGTTAATGGTATGATTGTTTAACGTATTCCTAAATATACTTTGCTAACAAAAGCTCCGGACAACCTTGTTTTTTAAAAATGTGATTTTTAGAAAATTTACACACACTAATAATGGTAAGATTATGTAACGTGTTTCAAATTATTTTTTGCTACTGAAAGCTCTTGACAACATTGTTTTTTAAAAATGTGTTATATTAGCTCACACGTAAACTATAACTATAGTGAACCTAGTGTGAGCTTAGGGGCCCATATATTGGCAGAGTATTTTTTAATGTATTTCTAACTAAAACTCCTGACAGAGTTGTTTTTTAAAAATGTGATTTTTATTAAGATTTACTACCATTTTCGATATCACCCAATAACTAACCTCCTGAACCAAAATTTGATCTAATCTGTAAAAAGTAGTTTTTTGGGGCTATTTTCAACTTTTTATTGCTAAGTAGAAAATTAGAATTTTTTAACAAATCTATAATATTAGGCACACAAGAAATTTTACATAATTATACAAACATTATTTTTAATGGCTGAGTCCTGGGTCGACATGGTCCCATTTAAAAATGAACAAAATCCATCGAACACAAGCCAAATAAAAGGGTGGGGGTAGATTTCAAAAAAGAGTTTATGTTAAAATATGGCATGTGTGGTATCAAATTAAAGGTAATTGAGTCTGGAGTTATAAAAAAATAAATTTACGTTTAAAAAAAGCGTGGGGGTAGAGTTTAAGTGAAAATATGGCGTGTGTGATATCAAACGAAAGGTAATTGATTCTGGAGTTAAACAAAATACATTTTAATTTAAAAAAAAAGGAAGGGGGTAGATTTCAAAAATTAGAGTTTAAGTTAAAACATGGCTTGTGTGGTATCAAACGAAAGGTAATTGAGTCTGGAGTTCAATAAAATATATTTCAGTTTTTAGTTAAATTAGCTCACACGTACACTATAACTACAGTACCTAGTGTGAGCTTAGGTGCCCATAGATTGGCAAAGTATTTTTATTAGTGTTCAAAAAAAGCGGGCGGCGAAGGAAAGGTCGAAAATACAAAAGTTCGAAATTACAAAAGGTCGAAAATACAAAGGATTGAAAAACAAAAGGTCCAAACAAAGATCGAAAGTAATGAGTGCAAAACAAAGTAGAATTAAGAGACACACAGGTACAGACACACACTCATAGAAAAGTTTTTAAAAAATGAACATCCAATAAAAACTCAAGGTAGCAACACGACGGGTCGCAGAACTTTGTTCGAAAACATTTTCTTCGAACGGAAATTTTTATGAAAACAATTTCTTCTAATGGAAATTTGTTCGAAAACATTTCTTTGAACGGAAATTTGTTTTCGAACGGAAATTTGTTCGTTAGTAATAGTTGTTCAAAAACATTTTCTTCGAATAGAAATTATTTCCTTCGAAAGCAAGTTTTTCGATAAAAGACGCTCTAGACCTGGATTTCCAAACCTAACACAATTCATATAGTTTGACTACGGCAAGGTCTTTTTAACATATTTTTTCAAAAAAACCCTGACATCTTTCCCGGGATCGTAAACATTCTGAAAATTTGTCTACTTTCGTCCTTTTGGAAGGTCGAAATTGGTATTTTCCTAAACGTTGTCAATTGATCGCAAACGTATCCGAACTGGTTCAGATACCCCCTGATGTGCTCAATTAAGAAAGGTTAAAGTAACACCGATTTCAACCTTCCAAAATGAGAACCGAAAAGCTAATTTAGAGAAATCATTTTTCGACAATAGGTTTCGGTTGGTTCGGTTTGGTTTCACACCCTCTAGGATCCCGGGAAAGAAGTCAGTTTTTGTTTCCAAAAATTGTTAGAAAAGAATCTCTAGTCGAACTATATGAGTTTTGTTAAGTTTGGCAAGCCAGGTCAAAAATTTTTTTTTCGAAAAATTTGTTATCAAAAAAATGTTTTTGAACAAATTTTCATTTTAAAAAAATATTTTCGAACAAATTTCCGTTCAAAGAAAATGTTTTCGAACACATTTCTGTTCGAAGAAAATGATTTCGAAAAGTTTCTGTTTGAAGAAAACGTTTTCGAACAATCTTTTGTTCGAAGAAAATGTTTTAGAACAATTTTTGGTTTGAAGAAAATGATTTTCGAAGTTTATGCTTTCGAACAATAATATTAAGATATTTATATGAAATGTACTATAAAATTATAAATAATTAGGCCGAACCTTACGAAAACTCGAACTGTATTTGGGCATTTTTTGTCTTTTGATAAAATGTAAAATTCGGAATAAAAAGGTACTAAAAAAACCACAATACCAAAAACACCTAAAAAAATGGGAAAAAAACTTGGAAAATAAATTAAACAGTGCGAGAAATAGCGTATAAACATCGTGATAAAAGTTTCATTTTATCCCTTGATATATTATATACTATTAATAACTTTTAACATAGAAATGTATTTCTGTCCTATTTGTTTATTTATTACGTATTATTTTTATATAAAAAACACAAATAATATTTAAAAGAAAATGATTTTTAACAATAATTATACCTACAATAAATATTCATAACCCAAAAACTCAAGGAACAAATTTTTTGTTTCTTAAGCTGTATAAAAACGAGTTCTTTTTAAGTTTTATTAAAACATTTTTTTTTCTCCGACTGTATAAAAATGAGTATTTTTCACGAACGTCTATGGAATTTTGAGTACGGTTTTGACACTTGTGTCGCTACCCATGAGAGACGCTAGGCTTCCAGGATGCAGTGACCCCAGTTGTGGCCTATTAAAGTGCGTTGGGTGACATTTGTGGCAACTACAAGACGTTGCCGCCATTTTGTGACACTGTAAATAGAATAATAACAATTTGCCAATTTGTGATACTAAAAAAACCACTGAATAATTAAACAAATATCTGGAAGCAGAACTGTATTTTCCAGCTAGGTAAAACATTGATATGCCCGGTAACTTTTATACAGTGGAGAAGGGGGTTTCAGAAATAAGAAAATTTGAAGTGCGCCACAGTGTTTAATACCAATGTTTTACAAAGAAGATCTTAAATAAAATACAGTTCAACTCTAACGTTGTAGCCAAACAATGAAACTCTACTTACTTCCGAGGCTTCCAGAGTATTTATGTAATTAAGAATAACCAAAAAAAATTGACTAATAAACAGAATAAAATTCTATTAGATTGAATTAAGATGACAAAACTAGAAGCACTTTACAGGTAGATGGACTCCTTTAGCAGGTCATAGTGTACCTACATCTGAGTCAGTAGTGTGAGACTCAGTTATATAAATGATTGTTAAAAAAAAATACACTTCCAAAATCGTTCCATCATAGGGGAGATCTGGACCAAATATCTGCTGTCATCATTCTACGTTGGGTAGAATGAGACAGACAGCAACCCAGTCCGAGATCTACCCCATGAGGTAGAACAATGTAAGGAAACCACTAAAAAAATATAACCTCATCTCTCTCTTTTGTCGCTGCAAAGTTGGTTCATTGGGTTGTACAAATAACACAAAGATTTAGTTCATCTTGTATAATTAGATCTGAGAAAAATACCAAATAAGTTAGGGCCAAAATAGCAGGGCACTTTAAACTTGACAGGAAAATTGTCCTAAATAAATGAAACGAAGAAAACAAGTCAATTTAGTAAATACGCCGCAAAATTGTGGTTATGACGTCATACTTTTACCTTGCGTTTACAAGAATTTCAAAAGTTGTATTTAATAAAAAATTATATGGAAAATTATAGCAAAAAAATTATATAAAAAGATTATATCAAATGTTGCTTGCTCCTACCTTGGTCCTTGATTATTTTATGTGATTATACATATGTGTTTTATTCTGTAAACCTGGTGTTGTTCTCCTCCTGCTACTGCTGCTCTGATTCGTTCGCGCCTCCCCTCGTGCTTGCTTAGCACATGGTGCTAGGGCAGCACATGGTGGTCAAAAAGGTTGTGGGATCCTTGCCCGAGCGTAAAACCCTGTGGAAAATGAAATGTTTCAGTTTCCTGGAATTCGTCTATTTTGCACGAAGTTCCCCTACACCGAGTAATTTAATCAAGAACCCCATGTCGACTCAATAAAATAAAGTAGATTTAAACAGATGAACTAAACTAATCCTAACGTACCTTTCCCAGGGTTACAAGGCTACACCCGGCTTCACACCAGCGTCCAGCACAACTGTTGATGGAATGGACAGGGCTGTAGACAAAGGAGAAAAACAATATATAGTTTTTATCCAAAACGTGGTTTTAAAAAAAATTAAAAAAATCTCCAAAAATTCCCCATGTCTTGTCGAAAAAGTACATTTTACACGAAAAATAATTACAATCTGGGAGGCAAATACCGTCTTGAAAAACTCAAAAAAAGAATAAAAAAAAATCGAACTTACCGCTCTTATTTCCCGTAGAAATGGCGTAGGCCGACTTAAATCCCCCTATAAGGGTGTGAGCGTCACTTTAGATTACGCCTAATACGACGGACTCACAGTAAACCGTCTTTGGTATAATCCGCAACTACTGCAGTGCCAATAACCACCAAAAACAATGGCGGCACCAACAGACGGCCACCAGCCTAGCCAAGATTCGTTAGGAAAGAGACAAAGCACTCCGTCGAGAACACAAAAAAAATTAAGCCGCCGGAAACCGCTTCGTAAATGTGGTGGGGACAGTAAAACGCACAGTACCAACCTAATTTTCCCGGTTAAATTCAAATAAGGATGCAAACCTATTTATAAAAAAACGCTCGCACCGAAAAATCACTAAATGCGGTTTGCGAAACTGGAGGAAAACCCGCGGTTTTCAAACTAACCAATGAGGAAACACGCCAATACTTTCGTACCAGTATATAGGGGGCAGCATCGACCAAGGGGACATTGAAAATACGTAAAACGCACCTTGAGGTGTTGCCGGATCTATTTCCACGGTTGAAATTTTTATAACAAGGACATCGAGACACCCTCCATACATAGACCGAACATTTGCCTACCGGACCCCTGCCGACATAGCAAGTAGGAGGAAAATAACCAGACGGACTATAAGACGCTCAGCATTGAAACCATCAACTGTAAAATCAAATACTGGAGATCAGAGCTTGCCTCAAACCCAGGAATATTCGAACACTCAACCAATTCCCATATGAGTAAAGCTATACTGAGTGTAGAATTTAGTTGTATTTTAGTTACAGTCTTAGTCAAAAGTTTCCTTTGCTCTTTATAAATGTTTTCTCTAAGATTCAAATGGTTTAACGCCATTTTTGTAAAACATTTCTACATTAATAAAGTTGTTTCTGAACCTGAACCTAAAAATACACACTGAACTACTGCTTAAACTCGGCACAAGAGTGTTCAGATGTTAACTCACACGATTTCGTTTATTCTTTTAGTCTTGGTTTTTATCCTTCGTTTATCTCCCATTTACAAAAGTGCATAACTCGTATTTATTTTATCTTCTCCTCATCAAATTAATAAAGATATCAAAGGGGGCGGAGCCTCGGTTGTTCCTGGTCGACCTGTGGACCCAAATATGTTTTCGTGCTATCAAAACTAGCTAATCCGTGAAGGATATGAGGTTCGGATTGTCCCAATATCCTCGAAAATAAACATAAGCGAATGAAATGTTCATCTAAATGTTTCCTTCCTGTTACTGAAACCATTTGTGATGCGGCAAAGCCGCCATTCCCCAACAGAACAGCTATTTATTTTCGTGAACATCAAAGAGAATTACGAAACTCTGCAGATAAACAAAACAATCAAAAGTGTTTATGTGATTTTTCCGAAACCTGTGATCCTAAATTCCAATTACGATGTCCAGATAATACGGTGTGCGTAGTGTCCACAGTAATTCGATGGAATGTCTCCTTTATAAGGTAACTTTTTGGACACTATATAACCTCCAAACCTAGCTCTATAAAATACCCTTAATTTGTGTACAGAAAGACGAGTCGAACAGCCTTGATTATTTACCTGAATAAACAAATATGTAACGTTGCCTTAAACGTAAAAATGACATGTTACATAATCCCCCCAACTTCAAGACGATTAACCTAAAAAGGTTAATCGGAGAGGTCCGCTGCCGACTTAAGGTCTTTGGCATGCCAGCTCCCTGGTAGTACTTTACCCGATGGTTCCTGAAGCTCAAATATCCATGGAGAAATTTTATTCCTAATCACATAAGGACCAACGAATTTCGGTGCTAACTTCTTCGAGAAAAACTTCGCAGCATCTGACAACACATAATTCTTCTTCCAAACACGCTGACCCACAACAAAATTGGGTACCCTTGTACGCAAATTATACTGAACTACGTTTTTCTCTCCCGCCACCTCTAGCCTTTTCTTAACATCAGCATAGAGCTTCCGGAAACCTTCGTTCTTACTTTCAGCTGCGGATTGTACACCATTCTCTTCAGATAACAAAACTGGGTTGGAGTAATCTTTTCCTGACAGACACATATTCCTACCAAAATTAACAAAGAAAGGAGACATCCTGGTTGTCTCATGGGTTGCAGTACGAATCGCGCAGGCAAGTTTATGTATTTGTTCGTCCCACTTCCTGTGGTTGTCTTTCACATAACAACATAACATGGTTTTTAACGTACGATTCGTCCTTTCTGTTGGATTTGCTCTGGGGTGATAATACGGATTATGCTGAATTTTAACCTGATAACTCTCAGCAAAACGTTTAAACTCGTTACTTTTGTATAAAAACCGAAGACCATAAATACTTGCTCCTCAAGATGCTTGACAACAGCTTGAGTAGGGGCTGTTCGCATTGGAAAAACTAAGGAAAACTTACTCAAATAGTCCGTAACGACGAGAATCCAGCAATTACCCTTTGTCGAACGAGGTAGGGGTCCACATAAATCTGTTGAAATAATTTCCCAAGGACGAGTTGGTTTTGGGTGAGATATCATCTGACCAGATACACCTTGTGTATCACCTTTATGAGCTGCACAGACAAAGCATTTCTTTACAAAAGTTGCCACGTCCTGGCGCATTTTTGGCCAATAATATTTTTCTGCCAGTCTGTGGAAGGTTTTATACACACCCATATGTCCTGCGGTAGGAGGATCGTGAGCTTCTCCAATAATTCTACGCCTATGATCTTTGGGGACTACCTCTTTCCAATATTCGTTAGATGGTGAAAGTTGAGGGTATTCTTGTTTGACATATTCATACAACTTATTATCAGTGTATCTCCAATTCATAAATTTTAACGGTGATTCTACGACCCTCTTTACCATCTTTTGGTACCATCTTTAATTGTTGTTGAAACGTCTCTGGGCTGCGAAATTGTATCATTCATAGGTACTGCGCGTGACAACATGTCCGGGACAACTAAATCTTTCCCTTTCCGATGGATTACTTAAAAGTCATATTGCTGCAGTTTTACAGACCAACGAGCAAGTCCTCCACTGGGCTCTTTCAAGCTATGAAGCCATTTTAAACTAAAATGATCTGTTATGACCTTAAATGAGATCCCCTCAATATATGACCGGAGCTTCTCTATCGCCCAAACCAATGCCAAACATTCTCGCTCGGTGGTCGTGTAAACACGTTCTTGCTTAGTCAAAGATCGACTCAAATAGCATATGACTTTGTGTCCCTCAGGATAAGTTTGCGTTAAACATGCTCCTATTCCTTATCCTGATGCATCTGTTTGAATGACAAATTCCTTGGTATAATCTGGACATGTAAGAATCGGTGCAGTCACTAAAAGTTCCTTAATCTTAATAAATGCTTTTTCGCAGTCTGGAGTCCAATCGAACTTTTGATTTTTCTTAGTTAGAGCTGTAATTGGAGCTATTATCGCTGAAAAATTTTCTATGAAACGTCTATACCAGGAAATTGTACCTACAACTCTACGAACTTCTCTGACAGTTCTTGGCATCTGGAGCTCTAACATGGCTTTAATTTTATTAGGGTCAACTCGGATGCCTCGACGGTCCACTACGAATCCTAAGTAAGTCATTTCTGGCCTACACAGTTGGCATTTCTCCCAACTTACCGTTACCTTTGTATTCTGCAATCTTCGTAGGACTTCCTCAAGAATTCTCAAATGTTCAGAAAAGCTCTGTGTCACAATTACGAGGTCATCGAGATATACGTACACGTAGGGGTCTAAATCGTTTCCCATGATGCTATCTATGAGTCTCTGCCAAGTTGCAGGTGCATTATGAAGACCAAATGGTAAACGCTTAAATTGGAAGAGACCTCGTCGACAGATGAATGCTGTTAGTGGCTTCGATGATTCTTCCATTGGTACTTGCCAATAAGCACTCTTAATATCTAAAGTTGACAAGTATTTAGCATCTTTCAACTTGTCAAGAGTCTCGGATACGAGTGGTAAAGGATAACTGTCACGCGCCGTCACTGAGTTCAATTTGCGGTAGTCTACGCAGAACCGATATTTCTTTGTGTTTTTCTTTTGTACCATTACCACTGGTGAAGCCCATGAACTACTACTCCGTTCTATTACATCTAGTTTTAGCATTTCGTCGATTTCTTCATCAATAAGTTTTTGAATGATCGGTGAGACCTTATAAGAACGCTGTCTTATCGGCGCTGCATCTGTTGTAATCTTGTGTTCTACCCTGTCTGTACATCCTAGTGAGTCACCCAAAATAGTCTTATATTTATTGATCAATTCCTCTAGTCATTCTGATTCATAAGGCGTAAGAGTAGTTTGTTGGTCTGATGTTTCTAAAGAACAAATCACATCTTTATTTTTGGCAAAGTGCCACTCATTAGTACTTAAGTTCGGTAATATACCCATCGAAATCCAAAAATCTAATCCTAAAATTAAAGTGTGCGGCAACTCAGGAACGACGACGACCTCTATTAACCTAAATTTATCTTGAACTCGCATAGGAAGCTGCACTGTCCCAATACTACTCGTGCTTTGACCATTTGCCACAATACAACTCGTCTTCTTTGTCGTATCAAGTGAAAAACCAAACCTCTCGATGATTGTCCAACCATGATTCCCTAAAAAGGTACGTGAAGCCCCGGAATGCAACAAACCTAATAACTTATTTCCGAGCACATCCACTTCTAAATAAGGTCTCTCATCTTTACGAGCATGACTTATCACATAATCTAAGACGTTCGTTAGCCTATCGGTCGATGCTTGTTCAGGCTGACTCGAAGGTTGATCGCCTACGAGCGCCTGGGTCCGTTTCCCTGACGATTACAGTTACGACATTCTCTTACTGTAACCCCTGCCTGTCCACACGAATAACATTGCTTACCTCTAGATAATGCGCACCCGATTGCCATGTGCCCTGTTTGGTTGCATCTATAACAAACAACGTCCCTGTTCGCCCTACCAGGTCTAGCACCTTGTGGTGGTTGTCTATCCCTATCATTTTCACTAGACTGACCACTAGCTGGTTGCTGTCTTTTTCTATCAGCTCTAGCAGCGAAATTGCTTGCTGGCTGTTGCCTATCTCTGTCAAATCTCATGTCAGCATGATGATTTGAATTCCGTTGGTTAGATGTCGCGGTACTTGATATTTGAATTGCACTGACTTCTGTTGGAAAATCGTCACTGTCGCTCTCTACGTCAACGTAGGCCAAGTCAGGTTCGATTGATTGGTTTTTCCTAGGAGTAAAATTCTCCTCCTCTAAACCATATCTCTGGTCTATTCTACGACACAAATTTTTTAAATGTGATAGGCTGTTGACCTCAGTAGCAATCAACCCATTTTTATAGATGTCCGCGATATTTCTGAAGACGATAGCTAATTTTGCCTCTTCGGAAACAGGACAGCCAAGTCTTTGGAAGTATGTGTTCATGACAGCAATATAGGTCCCTATAGACTCTCCAGGGCCTTGTTTACGTTTTTAAATTTCCTTCAATAGCTTCTCGCCATATGAAGAAGGAAGGTATTCTGCCATGAATCTTTGTTCTAGCTGTTCCCATGTATGGACTTCTCTACGTACGTCTTTGTAAAAAGTATAAGCTAACTTTTCAAAAAGATCAATGCCTGAGTTCGGTAAAACCTTTTTGCTAACTCTTCTTGCCTGACTCAACTCGACCACTCTCTCAAAAAATGCGGTGACGGAGATTGTACCCCTCTCGCCTGTAAACTTTAAGTTCCACTTATGCGGAGGTACAGGTGCAACATGATATGAAGTACCAGGATCACTTGACATTGGTACTGGCGACGAACATGAAAATGGTCGTGACTGAGCAATTGGTGCTATGCTACTTTGAAGGGCAGCTAAACTCAAAGAACGGTAGACGGTTGTTGATAATGAAAAGCTGATGCACGGTCATTCTGAATTAGCATTGGGGGTGGTGCCTGTATTGGTGCTTGAGTTGGGTTCGCTAGCATTTGCATTTGCACTGGAGCAATGACCGACGGTTGGTTTGTAGGCTGTTGAGCTGTTCTCTGTGTGCTCGAGTGCTGTGGTTGCGGGAAATGAGACTGGTTGGGTGTGTTGCCAGCATTTGTTGAGTGGTCTGAGTCTCGACTCGTTGATTGGCTTTCAGATGCTTCCTTATTATCTGAGGCAACGCCAACTCTTAATAAATCTGTTGCTTGGCTCTGCAACCTCCCAATCAAACTCAAGGTTTCCGCAACCAGTATGCCTTTTGTTTGACTTTCTTCAAAGTTTGACGGATTCATGTTATTTATCCTGGCTAACACATGTTCCAACCTTACAGCGATTTTCCTAAACTCTCCCCCTTTGCTCGTACCAGAGAACTTCTCTTCCAGCGGTACCAGACTATCAAGCTTCTTCATGCAGCTAAAAGCATCCTGGCCAAATTTAAAGGGGTACGGAGGGTATCTCATACTTCCATCGGTCCATTCTCTCTGTCTAATCAGTATGAGCTGTTGCTTCATCTCTTCCACCGATCCAATGGCTATGTCTCTCCATGTTAATTCGTAGATTAACTCGTCCTTGACTATGTACCTTATGTCCGACAACCGACTCAAAGAAATAGCCATGGTGCCTTTTATATTCAAACTTTAAACTTTATTTAAAACTGTTAATTGTACCTCCCAATTATAACACTAAACCACGCAATAATAAACACAAAGTTCACTTTAAATTCACTAGTGAAAATCACTATAAATTTTCTCACAAATGTAGAAAATATAAAACTTAAATACGGGCAGACGCGAACAAAATCGAAGAACACCGGAGCAGTAAGAAAATAAAATTTATTTGCCTTTAAAAATGTAATCATAGTTTATATTAATTATTTGTACAACCAACTATGACGTCCAACCTTGCAGAGAGAAATAACTACTTAAATCCTAAATTAGAATTAACAAGTAGCCATAAAAAAGTTTAAAAAAATAAAAGAGAAACAAGAGCTTTGGCAGGTATTCAGGTCTTATGTTCCACTCCTGCGTGAGTAAAACCAAAAAAAAATAATTGCGCTTATCCTAGCTGGACTGGATTAAAATTAAAGTTAAGTTATGTTTGTTTACCTCAGCATCCGAATAGGTAAATTTATCCCTAAATGGAACGTACAACAGACTACCTATAACAAAAAAATCCCAAAGCTGTTGTACACAGTTAACGCTAGGGTATACTCCTGCTATTGCAGAACGGCTTCACAAATAAACTCCTCAAAAAAAAACCCAAATCGCCGTATACAATGATTTTTCTCAAAAGAATAAATCAAAACCCACTTTAACCTGCTTACCTATTCTGAAGTTACACGAACCATGCATTGCTTAAGGCAACA
Organism: Aspidapion aeneum; assembly: GCA_963576565.1. Classification (NCBI taxonomy): domain Eukaryota; kingdom Metazoa; phylum Arthropoda; class Insecta; order Coleoptera; family Brentidae; genus Aspidapion; species Aspidapion aeneum. The sequence continues at coordinate 128,495,566 of OY755038.1, forward strand.
TCATCCCTTAATATATATGTGAACTCAATAAACATCGGAACAGATGTTCATGTTATAGAAATCGGAAAATATGCTCAATTAAAAAAAAAATCCGCTCGCTAAAATTGCGTTGAATTAGCCTAGTAAGGATCTTGTGTGTAATTAAAAAATTAGAAGAAAATTTTTAAAAAAATTACCGATGGTACTAAAAAAAATTTTTGCCGAAATAACGTCTTGGTAGGACTGCAACTCTCTAATAATCGTTAAAATAAAATTCCCAAAATTTTAACTAAATTGATGCAAACCATGGTCAAGAAGACCCTAGGATCGTACAGGAAGGTGTCCAAAAAAAATTTTTTTTTTTATTTTTTGGTGTCGACTACAGTAGCCCAATAATAAAAAAATTAATTAGTGGCTCGTTAAAATTTTCAAAATATAACTCTACCCTGATAGGTAGTTTGGAGTAGGGAGAAAAAAATTAAGACAAATGATGATAGGTTATTAAAACGCGAGGGTTCAAAATAAAATTATTTTAATTCAGAAAAAAAAATATTTAAATAAACTGGTAAAAGAATTGTAGGGCAAGGTACTACTATGCACCAAAAAAAAATTTTACAACAAGAAAATCAAGTTTCCTTCCTTAAAAAAAATATTAAAAAAAAATATTTTCAAAAAAAAATTAAAAACGTTTAAGTGGGGTTGCAGCTCCTATTAACGATTTTAAAAGAATTAAAATAAAATTAGCACTAGAAAAATCTTAATAGAGTTATGTCATGCAACAGTTTTTGTTCTTTTCCTTTAAAAAACAGTTGTAGATTTCCTTTCCTCTCCCAAAACTGTGTGAATGTGAAAAGTGAATGAGCTAGAAAAATTAATTTACTATACAAAAAAAATATATTGAAAATTAAATTTACTTAAGACTCATAAAGTACAAAAAAATCGTAATTGCAAAAAAAAACCCAATCAGTTCAGGAAAAGTTAAAAAAATATACATGTTCAAAAAACAAACGATGTTAGTATATTTGTTTAAAATTATTACTTAAGGAAATAAGCAACGTTAGTACTTATTTACTGTACCACTATAATGTGAAGAACCTAAGTTTCAAACTTTGCACTCAACCCCGTAAAAAATCATCTTGTGTGCACTTTCAGAAAACAACTATGAAAACAATTCCAAGGTTCACCTATAAGAACGTTGTAAAACTAAATCTGCCTACTCAAGTGTTACACTTTACACACAACATCTAATCAAAAAAAATTTACTGCTTAATGCATTCTCAGATCCTTATTCCCGGTGTTCACGAGATATAAAATTAAGTTGGGCCCTTTCCACAACTATTAGTCGAAGCAAAATTACCAAATGTCCAAGGGCTAATGAGACCCTATCACCTACAAATGATATTTTGAAATGAAACAGTTGGGAATAATCCTGCGTAAAAACCAGAAAACAAAATCAAGAACCAAAAACTATTACATTAATTTTAAAAGAGCATAATAAAACTCCCGGCCCCAATTAAACTTTTGTTATCTCAACAAAACTCGGCCTAAACCCAAAAAACTTTCTATTAGACATTTCCCCTATTTCCTAAGTATAATGTCAATAAACCCAAAAACTTGTGATTTCCATTCCAATCCCATCTGGACCCTATATATTTTTTAAACGGTCAAACGCCCACAGGCGAAACCATATTTTATTTCAAAGAAAGGTGAAGATATTTTGAAGCACCCTGTGAAAATAGGACACTATTATGGAAAATTGTTCAGATCAGTGTTCTTACTAATTTTTTACCTAAATATATCTAGTTCCCTCATGTGCATGTTGCTATTTTAATTCCTATCATAACTAAACAGATCTCAAAATTTGTCTTTCTCCGCAAATCTGCAAGGTCCTGGAAAATGCGAGATTCAGCCTGTAGGCCAAATTTGGATGTATTTTAATTTAGCGAAAACCGAAGTTGTGAAATCCTGAAAAGATTAGTAGGAAGTCCTCGTTCCTCGATTCTACACTCCGAACCAAACATTTATTCCATTTCCACCCAGCTTGCGAGAGAAAAAAATTAATTATTGCAATATAAAAGGTAGCCAGCTCCTTTACACCTTGTACAACCAACAGATTAAAAAAAATAGATGCCCTCATCAATGTTTAGTCGCATCAAAGAAAACCTATTGTTTTAAAATTTATTCTTAGGTTGAAATCTTTTTTTAAAAATCAATGATCTTAAATTTAATGTTTAACCTGAACACTTTCCCATTTATTCCACAACAGTGTATTGTAATTTAAAAATTCGCTTCATTATTTGAGGTCATCAGTATGAAATTATTTTTAAATTAAAAAAAATGAAATAAAAAAAATTATTTCCCAATTGTTCACAACTTTCAAGTTTTTATCCCTAAATAGGTACTTTCTTGGTCTAACACCATCCATCGTTATCCAACAACGCTTTATTTCAGAAGCAACAAAACGAAGATGAAGTGAAAAAGCTAAGCAAGTAAGTTGTAAGTTGAGTTACAATGGGCGCAGATGTAAGGCCCCTTTAAGTACACGCCACTGTCCTGAAATGCAAATTAACAAAAAAACTGAAGACTAGCATATCTGCCGTCAAACAACATTTGGCATGAAATTAAAATAATTCCATATCATACCAGTATCCTCAAAAACAAAACGTTTTTTATTATAAGACCCAAACAACTAACCAATAAATCTTGTTATTTAAAATTATGATTTGGAAGTAAAAGATTTATTTATTCCTGCCTGATCAACTAAGACAAAAAAAGTTCCCCTTTTGTAACTCAAGAAGTTCCCGTTTGGTCCCCTTAAAAAAATATTACCTGTCTGGTCACCCTTTAAAACTACGACCACTATACAAACCGTTTTGACCAAAACAAGAATTCGAGAAGTTATGTTTACCGAAAAAAAAAAATCTTTTTAAGAAAAATTAAATTTATTAAAAAAAGTAGTAAAATTTTGAAATATTTTTATCATTTACCCCCGCCTAGCATTTCTATTTAGTTGAAAGTCTGTCTTAAATTCACTGACCAATTTCACGGCCTCAAAAAGGACATTACTTAAAAAATTACTGAACTTTACAAATGAACTCTACTAATAAACTCTACAAATGAACTAAAAAAAATCAAAAAAAAAACTTATATCTATATCTGTCTCAGTTAAACATTTCTTTTGTGGTATTATATCTAGTTGGGCTTCAAATTCATTTTCTCTGTATTCAATCCGGAGCAGGCAAAACTTCTCAAGGCTCAAACATAAATGTTTGCTCTCCATTGGCCATGACCAAGCTATGACCTGAACGCAGAAAAAAATACAGAAAAACACAATTGTGAACCAGAAAAACTGTAATTGATAGAAATATCCGTAGGTCATTTTTAAAAAAATGCACTCCAAAGCCCAACGCTGTATTTTCTACCAAAAAAAAATTGACCAGTCACGAAAACACAACTAGACAACTAAACTGGCAACCAAAGTCCTAAAACAACTGCTCCAAAAAAAAATTTCAAAAAAAAAATGTTAACTGGACTTTTGCCATTGATCTTCAGCCAAAGTGTTGCTCCAGGGATTTTAGCCTTGTGTTTCCTAACCTCCCGAGCCGACACTAGTAGTAGTACCCTCCTCTGACTCGATGTAACTGAGTGACGTAAGATCTTAATTGTCATCAACAGTTACCACCAAAAAAACAAGAAAAGAAAATGACAAAGCAAAATAAACTCATTTTCCTTTTCTTTCATTACTAATTAATACTTTCAACTAAACAAATCTACTAGCTGTTAAGCTATATTTACTTTAAAACAACTCAGCCAAGAAAAATTTGTGTGAAACCCTGTAAAAATATTCCAATTTCCAAGTGGTGATATCCCACAAAAAATTAAAATCACCAAAAAAATAACTTGTTGACCTAAATAAATTGACTGCACTGAAAAATAATCGGTGAAACAATTTCTATCTTATCACAAGCAGGAAATAATAAAATATAAATAAATGAACCTGCAAAAAAAATTGTTAGAAAAAAACACACTACCTATGTCATATATTTAAAACATAAAAGGACCATCCACCTATAAATCAACAAAAATTGAAGTAAATTTACATTACTGTGTTTATTTTTCTAAAAAAAAATTAAAACGTGTTTTTCCTACAAAAAACTTTAAAGAATTAAGAACATGATTTGGACGCTGTTGAATAAAAACTCCCATGTTTTTTATCCACTTATTCTTCCTTAATAAATAAAAATGAATATTTTATTTTCCAAGAAAAAACTTGTGAAGATAAGCTAACAAAAAACTATGAGAATTACTAAAACAACAAAACGAGTTCCAAATCAACGTTCAAATATTACCAAAAAATATTTAAAAAGTGTTATTTCCAAAAACCAATGATGATGGAAAACTTGTTTTTCATTAAAAAAAATGATTGAGTGTCAAAAACACCGACAGCTACTGAAAGCCTTTAACCTGGCTTTGGCTGTACCACATTTTTTTTCCAAATTCAAAAAAAACCAAAAAAAAATTACATCAGATGTTAAAAAATCTAGCCAAAAACTCACGTAGGGCTCCCTTTGTGGCCTATTAAAATGCGTTGGGTGACATTTGTGGCAACTACAAGACGTTGCCGCCATTTTGTGACACTGTAAATAGAATAATAACAATTTGCCAATTTGTGACACTAAAAAAACCACTGAATAATTAAACAAATATCTGGAAGCAGAACTGTATTTTCCAGCTAGGTAAAAAATTGATATGCCCGGTAACTTTTATACAGTGGAGAAGGGGGGGTTCAGAAATAAGAAAATTTTAAGTGCGCCACAGTGTTTAATACCAATGTTTTACAAAGAAGATCTTAAATAAAATACAGTTCAACTCAAACGTTGTAGCCAAACAATGAAATTCTACCTACTTCCGAGGCTTCCAGAATATTTGTATAATTAAAAAAACCAAAAAAAATTGACTAATAAACAGAATAAAATTCTATTAGATTGAATTAAGATGACAAAACTAGAAGCACTTTACAGGTAGATGGACTCCTTTAACAGGTCATAGTGTACCTACATCTGAGTCAGTAGTGTGAGACTCAGTTATATAAATGATTGTTAAAAAAAATACACTTCCAAAATCGTTCCATCATAGGGGAGATCTGGAACAAATATCTGCTGTCATCATTCTACGTTGGGTAGAATGAGACAGACAGCAACCCAGTCCGAGATCTACCCCATGAGGTAGAACAATGTAAGGAAACCGCTAAAAAAATATAACCTCATCTCTCTCTTTTGTCGCTGCAAAGTTGGTTCATTGGGTTGTACAAATAACACAAAGATTTAGTTCATCTTGTATAATTAGATCTGAGAAAAATACCAAATAAGTTAGGGCCAAAATAGCAGGGCACTTTAAACTTGACAGGAAAATTGTCCTAAATAAATGAAACGAAGGAAACAAGTCAATTTAGTAAATACGCCGCAAAATTGTGGTTATGACGTCATACCTTTACCTTGCGTTTACAAGAATTTCAAAAGTTGTACTTAATAAAAAATTATATGGAAAATTATAGCAAAAAAATTATATAAAAAGATTATATCAAATGTTGCTTGCTCCTACCTTGGTCCTTGATTATTTTATGTGATTATACATGTGTGTTTTATTCTGTAAACGTGGTGTTGTTCTCCTCCTGCTACTGCTGCTCTGATTCGTTCGCGCCTCCCTTCGTGCTTGCTTAGCACATGGTGCTAGGGCAGCACATGGTGGTCAAAAAGGTTGTGGGATCCTTACCCGAGCGTAAAACCCTGTGGAAAATGAAGTTTCAGTTTCCTAGAATTCGTCTATTTTGCACGAAGTTCCCCTACACCGAGTAATTTAATCAAGAACCCCATGTCGACTCAATAAAATAAAGTAGATTTAAACAGATGAACTAAACTAATCCTAACGTACCTTTCCCAGGGTTACAAGGCTACACCCGGCTTCACACCAGCGTCCAGCACAACTGTCGATGGATGGACAGGGCTGTAGACAAAGGAGAAAAACAATATATAGTTTTTATCCAAAACGTAGTTTTAAAAAAAATTAAAAAAAACTCCAAAAATTCCCCATGTCTCTTGTCGAAAAAGTACATTTTACACGAAAAATAATTACAATCTGTGAGGCAAATACCGTCTTGAAAAACTCAAAAAAATAATTTAAAAAAAATCGAACTTACCGCTCTTATTTCCCGTAGAAATGGCGTAGGCCGACTAAAATCCCCCTAAAAGGGTGTGAGCGTCACTTTAGATTACGCCTAACACGACGGAGTCACAGTAAACCGTCTTTGGTATAATCCGCAACTACTGCAGTGCCAATAACCACCAAAAACAATGGCGGCAACAACAGACGGCCACCAGCCCAGCCAAGATTCGTTAGGAAAGAGACAAAGCACTCCGTTGAGAACACAAAAAAAATGAAGCCGCCGGAAACCGCTTCGTAAATGTGGTGGGGACAGTAAAACGCACAGTACCAACCTAATTTTCCCGGTTAAATTCAAATAAGGATGCAAACCTATTTATAAAAAAAAAACGCTCGCACCGAAAAATCACTAAATGCGGTTTGCGAAACTGGAGGAAAAACCCGCGGTTTTCAAACTAACCAATGAGGAAACACACCAATACTTTCGTACCGGTATATAGGGGGCAGCATCGACCAAGGGGACATTGAAAATACGTAAAACGCACCTTGAGGTGTTGCCGGATCTATTTCCACGGTTGAAATTTTTATAACAAGGACATCGAGACACCCTCCATACATAGACCGAACATTTGCCTACCGGATCCCTGCTGACATAGCAAGTAGGAGGAAAATAACCAGACGGACTATAAGAAGCTCAGCATTGAAACCATCAACTGTAAAATTAATTACTGGAGATCAGAGCTTGCATCAAACCCAGGAATATTCGAACACTCAACCAATTCCCATATGAGTAAAGCTATACTGAGTGTAGAATTTAGTTGTATTTTAGTTACAGTCTTAGTCAAAAGTTTCCTTTGCTCTTTATAAATGTTTTCTCTAAGATTCATATGGTTTAACGCCATTTTTGTAAAACATTTCTACATTAATAAAGTTGTTTCTGAACCTGAACCTAAAAATACACACTGAACTACTGCTTAAACTCGGCACAAGAGTGTTCAGATGTTAACTCACACGATTTCGTTTATTCTTTTAGTCTTGGTTTTTATCCTTCTTTTATCTCCCATTTACAAAAGTGCATAACTCGTATTTATTTTGTTATTGTTTGTTCGGTTGTTCCTGGTCGACCTGTGGACCCAAATATGTTTTCGTGCTATCAAAACTAGCTAATCCGTGAAGGATATGAGGTTCGGATTGTCCCAATATCCTCGAAAATAAACATAAGCGAATGAAATGTTCATCTAAATGTTTCCTTCCTGTTACTGAAACCATTTGTGATGCGTTAACGCCGCCATTCCCCAGCAGAACAGCTGTTTATTTTCGTGAACGTCAAAGAGAATTACGAAACTCTGCAGATAAACAAAACAATCAAAAGTTTTTATGTGATTTTTCCGAAACCTGTGATCCTAAATTCCAATTACGATGTCCAGATAATACGATGTGCGTAGTGTTCACAGTAATTCGATGGAATGTCTCCTTTATAAGGTAACTTTTTGGACATTATATAACCTCCAAACTTAGCTCTATAAAATACCCTTAATTTGTGTACAGAAAGACGAGTCGAAGAGCCTTGATTATTTACCTGAATAAACAAATATGTAACGTTGCCTTAAACGTAAAAATGACATGTTACACAGTATTTCTAATTACCCTATCCAAAACCAAAGAAAATATATCAAAACCTTATGGGCCGTCACTGAAGAACAGCAGTTTCTATATGGGAGGACCCCCCAGAATAAAAAACTATATACGATAAAAAAAAAATAATAATAACCACTTCAATAATTTGACCAGGATCCCCACATAGTCAGATTTTTCTGGCAGATTTTAAAGAAATAATTTGACTTTCCCATAAAAATCCGTTCAAATCTAACGGTGGCAACAGCGTCGAGCAAATTTTGTAGCGACCCTTCCACGACATGCCGTTCTCTTTGTTAATTTTACCGTGAAAAACAAAGAAAGAAAGTAAACTTAGCTGACCACATAAAGAAAACGAATAGGACTCATAAATTTGAAAGAAATGTGACGAAATCTGACAAACAATTTTTAAATTAAAAATTTTCAAACAATTACGCGTTTTTAATTAAAAACAAATATTATATCGTGAAGCTACATCTATCAAAAAGTGGGAAATGACCTTTTAGGTAAGTTTTTAAGTTTAAAAATTGCCTTTTAAACGAGAAATCTTAAGCGCCAGATTATGTCACATTTTTTGAAATTTCGCCAGATTTTTTGAAATGTAAAGAATTGCCCCCTTCGTATCAGTTTTTTTTTTGAAATTATGTGTACATACATATATTTAATGTTATCCTTAGCTAAAAAAATATCATGTGCACACTCAGGAGGTTGTGTTGGGTTTTTTCAGTATTTTCGGCCGACGATGAGAATAACAGATATGTTTCCTTTAAAATAATTAATACACTGGTCATGACAAGTCAAATTTGTTAAATTTTTATTTTATTTGTAATAAAGTTGTATATGTTAAGTAGTTTTAAGGATGATTTTGGGTTCAGTTGCAATCTAAGGTTCCTTTTGAGTTTTTTTAATAAAATCCATGGATTTCACTCACAATCAAAAATTTTTTTACAAAACTTTATTTTGAACTGTTTTTTTTTAGTTTTTATGTTTTGAATTTAAAGAAAATTTTAAAAAGTTTATTGGAGTTAAAAAAATATAGTCAGGGAGCTTGAGAATTTAATCCAAACACTAGAAATGATACTTTAAAAATCTTTGAATTTTGAGTCAATTGTAGCATCTCTTTATTCATGTCCTTGGGATTTTTATATTTCCCGGGTGATTTTGTTCTTCCAGTTGAATTAGCTTTCCCAAGGAACAAGCTTACTAAATTTGTATGAATCTCTAAAAACCATATTGATGTTTATGCCATTTGCTCCCAAAAATAGCTCTTTTTAGAGAATCTGTGGAATCCCATAAAAACAATTCATTACCGTAATTAAATTGCTATTTATGACTTAAACTTTACTATAGAAAATTTTTGTACTTTCATTCTTTGTAGCCTTATGGCGTTAATTTTTTTTAATTAGTGGGGGTACCGACCACATACTATCAATTAGTTTATTAAAACACCAGATGGGGCAAAAAAAAAACGGAGAAGAAAAAAGGACAAAATGTTTTTCGTTATAACTCTTGAACTATGCCACCGATTTTATTGAACACTGAAGTTTGCAGAAAATTATTTAGAATTTTGAAAAAAAAGTAATTTTTATCCACCATCTTGCAACCCAACCGCCATCTTGCAACCCAAGATGGCGCACAAAATCCGGCTTTACCCTTCAAATTTGCTGGTTTATTTTTATGTACCGGATTTTTTTTAATTTATAAAAAAGTCCCCTTTCTGCCACGTACGGACGAGGTACGAATTATTAAAATCAGGTATAAGGTTCAAAAATTTTTTTTGTTTTAACCATTGTTGTACAGATTATACGATTACCTCTTCAATTCTGTCTCCATTTATTTCCTAATAAATTAATTATTACTAAACCAATTTTCCTCAAATAAAAAGAATCAAGGCAAAAATTGATTGCTCGTTAAAGGTCACTATTGAAATTTGTCACCTACTTTAAATCCAAGATGGCATTTAGAATCAAACTTTTCAAAGAGGCTCGTTTATTTTTTTGCTTCGAGAAACTATTCTTATATTTAATTCGCCACATAAAACAAGGTTTGGATCATTATAACGTCGACAAAATCTGAAATGTGTGTAATTCTGATTTGAAAAAAATTACAGAAGAGAACAAAAACACTTTTATTAAAAATTGGTTAACAGCTGACTGAAGTTAGTTCTTTATTTTATGAATTTTAAAAAATTTGCTTTCCTATGACATACATAATTTTTTATAGTATTAGCTTTCGTTTTTAGTTAATAGATAACACCATAATTTAAAATTCGTCTTAATGTAATTGGTTTAGCAGTTTTGGAAATATTTATTTTTATTTTAACCATTATTATCGCAAAAAAGATGTTTTACAACCTGTTACGATTGCCTAATTCTTTCTGCATTCGTTTTCTTATAAATAAATATAAACTAAACCGATTTCAATTAAATGAAAAGTATCATAATGAGAATCAATTTCTCTTTGAACATCAGCATAGAAACTTTCGTCAATTTTTAAATCTAAGGTGGCCGACTAAATGATATTTGTCTCTTTATGAAGGTTGTCTATTTTTAGTCGCGATGAATTTTTACCACAAATGCAAATGCAAAAAAAGGGGGAAGCGAGCTAGCAATTGATGTTAACCATAATGCTTTTTTGTTCATTCAAAGCAGTTTAATAATAAGGAATTTGTAAGCAAAGAAACGAAAGCAGAACTAAAAAAGCAAGTTGTGTAAAATATCCGAAAAATTACGTTTTTGTCAGGAAGTCAAATTTTAACAGCTCCAAAGAATTTTATTTTTTTGCGATCTAGTACCGATAAACCAAAATTAAGGAAAAATACAAAAATGTAAATTTTAATAAAAACTAAATTTTTATTTAAAGGAACTTAATTACGCTTCTAAAGTACAATTAAAACTGTCCTAACTAATGTAGTTATTTAGATATATAAAAAAATCTGGATCAATGTCACATCACATTTTGAAGTGTCGCGACGCCGCACGGAGGTCAGCTTGTCTAATTTAGACGATCGAAACTACTACGCCTTAAAAAAGTGCCCAATTACCTTATAAGTAGACCCCAATGCAGAAAATCGATCACCTAACTCATTGTCACTTGTTACGACGTCATAGGCCGTTTGATAGCCTGCATAATAATCCGCATATATTCCGCGCGGAAAGGCGATTGTAAAAAGTGGTCCAAGTTGGTAAACCAGAGATTATATGGTGATTTCTTCACGTATATTTAAAATATCGGTTAGTATCTTTAATTTTTACTATAAAACCATTTGCAAAGTTTCAGTTTGCTTGTTAAAAAAATTAGATAAAAGTTGTGTATTGATTTATTATAATTTTTCAAATATGTATTATATATATTGGACTGAAAAGGTCTGGATCGGTACGTATCGATTGCGTTTGTGACTTTATTATTTCGATCATGTATGAAGGGTTGTATAGGTGCTACATTCAGCTGCCGCTTTTTGCCGCTGTATTAGCTATGATTTATTGTTTTAGCGTTGGCGCATGGGATTGGCCGACGTAATTTATTTAAAATCTGGCACAAAACAGACGTAATTTATTTAAAATCTGTATGTAAAAATAGTGAATATAAAGACTACGATAAAGACTATCAGTGCACGGTAAAAAATTGATATATATATATATATATATATAGCAAGATTAATAAATTCAGTTAAATTTATATAAAAAAGCAATGTTAAATAAAAAAGCTATAAGCTAGTTACCTACACACTCTCAAAGTATCAATTTTTCAAGTTTTTTACTGAACAGAAAAAAATCGATATGTAACATTTTTTTTGGAGGCGACTGTACCATCTCCAGAATGCACAGTACCTATATTAAAATCACATTTTTTAAACGCTAGTTGACATTTCCTAACTTTCAGCATCAATTTGTCAAAACTAAAACCATTAAATAATTTCGATCGTTCAGAACCGAGAAGCTGACCACCGTGCGCCGCGCCGCATATATTACGTCGCCGGAAAAAATATTGTTTTTGTAAATGTCTTCATAAGTTTAAAATCGTAACAAGTTATATCAAAATCACCACAACCTTTGAAATTTTGCTCAACCAACTGTTTCGCCCAGGGCGCCTAAATATCTAGAGAGGGTCCTTCTATGGGCTTCGGTTATTCTAATATACCGAAGGTTCTAAAGTTTCTTATAAATTCAAAGCAGTTTGAAGCATAAAACATATGAATATTTCGACAGCAAATAATTTAAGTTTTTGTAGTCGGCACCCTACTAAATATAAAAATTTTGTTTCCGTTTTCGAGAATTATGGTTCTAAATTTTGAAGGGCTGTATAACTTTAAACATTATAAAATTATTAATTATTAAATAATAGACAACATGTTAATCGCACTTTTTTCAGAATATGTGACTCAATAGAACAATTAAACCTATCTAAAACCGATCAAATAAAATCCAAACAGATATATGCTACCCTACTTAAGCCCTTATTAGTAAAACCTCACGTAGAGGAAAGAATCCAAATTACAATTGGGAAAATATCTGGAAAGTAGCTCGAATTCCTATAGTGTTACCGAAGTGGAAATCTACTTTATATAAGGTACTTAATAATGCTATTCCCACGGGAGAAAAATTAAAAAGGTTTAATATGGCCGATATTGATATCTGTAAAAAATGCAACTTAGAAACAGATAATTTAATGCATAGAATTAAAAACTGCAAAGACGTAAAAGAAAATTGGAATTGGTTATGTAATCTTATGGAGAAAACTTTTGCAATAAAGCTAAATAATTTCTTAAATGTGTGGGAGATGGTGACGAAACCAAATATAAAAAAAGAAGATTTTGAAATTTATATATGGTTTTTGTCAGGCCTTTTTTACCATAATTTAGAAAATCTAAATAAGTCGCTTGTAAACTTCAAATTATTAATGACAACAAATCGATTTATTATAATAAAAAATAGGAAAAATATAAATAAAAAATTTTTAGGCTTTTAAAATTTTAAACTTAAGGATCAATTGTACATATACCTATTAGATAAATAAACAAGTAAAAAAAAAAAATTGTAAAACAATATTTAATGTAAATTTTGGGTTTTTGGGAATTTTTTAGAAAGTGCTATTTTTAAGCGTGTTTGGCATAAAAACTCCGGCACGATTTTTGTAACATTACACTAATTTTTAAAGCTTGTTTCTTAATATAACTAATCCTAGTGAAGGATTAAAATCACCCAAAAAATATGGAAATTCGAAGTACACAAATGAAGAGATGTCAAATTGCGCCCTAAATCGAATGTTTTTTTTTTACCGACACTCTCGGTAATTTTGTCCATATATTCACTATAGTCCCAAAAGAAAGAAGAGCAGCCAGAGGGGTAACTTGTTAATAAAAAAAAATCTAAAGTATAAAATTACAGACTACGATTGCATTAATGAAAACATACTTCGTGTGAACATGAAGATGCTTGGACATAATATAAACATAATAGTAGTCTACTCACCATCAGATGACGAAAGAGTAGCTACAAAACAAATGTTCTTTGATCAACTTGATGAGACTATCACAAAAATCGGTAATACCAGAGAAATAATTATGCTTGGCGATTTTAATAGCCGAACTGGTAGGCAAACCCAGAGCAAAGTGATAGGACCATTTGGAGAGGAAGTAACAAATAATAATGGCTTAAGACTGATGCAATTATGTGAAACCCACAGCCTAAAAATAAATAATGTTTTTTTAAACATAAGGATATTCATCGATATACCTGGATTCAGCCAACAAGAAATCTTAAATCAATCATTGATTATGCTATAGGTGGACAACACTCGCAATTAAAGTGGTATGATGTGCGAGCACTTCGTGGTGTTACCTGTGGATCTGACCACCTTCTGGTAAAAGCAAAAATATTTTTCCCTTTAAGAAAAACAAATAAGGACGAAAGTATTAGAAAAAATGAAAACCTAGAATGCATCGAAGACAATCAAAAATACAACTTTAGAAGTCTAGAAATCGAAAGTACTCAAAGATTGTATCAGAACCGATTAGATGAAAATATCATTTGAAGGGATATATACAAACATAATAAAAAGCTTGTAGAAAGCAAGCAACGAAGCTGTTGGATATCAAGATAATAGAAATAACAGGAAGATGTGGTGGACGGACAAAATAGAGGAAATGGTCAAAGGAAAAAAACGCACAAACTTAAAATAAAAAAAAATCTACAGGGAAACCAGAAGACAGCTAAAAAATTTGATACGCACAGAAAAAAATGAAATGTTCGAACGCAAGTGCCACGACATAAATACACACGTAGAAGGTAGGCAAAGTTTTGAAGTATGGAATTCATTTCTACAGTAAAAAACCCAACAAAAGAAAAAGTAAACATCCAGATAATCAAATTAGAACAAAGGACAGAACACTAGAAGGGACTGATGCAGGAGACGAGACCCGAATATCTGGCAGCCTCTCCGAGGAGAGACATATAAGTACATGGAGAGGAAGTAATTATCGAAAAAGAAATGATAAAGAATAATATTAAAAAGCTTAAATCCGGAAAAGCTAGCGGACCTGGGGGAATATATGCTGAAATGCTCAAATATGGATCAGAGAAACTACTCGAAAATCTCACCTATATTATTATTCAATGCATAAACGGACTTCCAGTACCTAATGATTGGAAAATTGCATTCATATCCTCAATAAATAAAAAAGGAAACAAGCTGGATTGCAACAATTACAGAGGAATTTCAGTAACCAGTACTCCAAGTAGATTGTACGGTAGGATTCTTAGAGATCTAATAGAGAATGATTTTCATGAACAAGAAGAAGAGCAAAGTGGGTTTCGCGCAGGCAGATCTTGTAGTGGTAATGTTTTTTGTCTTAAACAAGTAATTGAGAAAAGGAGCGCCACAAATATAGAGACTCATGTTACCTTTGTGGACCTGCAAAAAGCATATGATACCGTTCCAGTAGAAAAATTATGGAGAGTGTTAGAGCAAACAAATATCAATCATACATATATAAAAGCGATAAAAGAACTATACAAAGGGTCAAAATCTAAAATTAAGATTGAAAATCGACTTTCAAAAGAATTCCTGGTAACAAAAGGCTTAAGACAGGGATGATGTATCTCTCCGACACTATTTAAAATATATATCGCAGCTGCTCTAAAAAACTGGAAACGTAAAGTGCACGGCATGGGAATACAACTTAACGACCGATTTACCATATACACTACTTGTGGCTACCATATACACTAATTGTGGCTAATGATAAAGAAGACATGGGGTATGTGATGAGAAAGTTAACAGAAGAATACCAAAAGTGGGGATTAACAGTGAACGTGGACAAGACACAGT
The DNA here is from genome assembly GCA_963576565.1 of Aspidapion aeneum. Classification (NCBI taxonomy): domain Eukaryota; kingdom Metazoa; phylum Arthropoda; class Insecta; order Coleoptera; family Brentidae; genus Aspidapion; species Aspidapion aeneum. Next base: position 128,510,668 of record OY755038.1, read on the forward strand.
ACTTATGTATTGAAAACGAATGCAATGAGTATGTATACTTGGGTGTCACATTTGATAAGACAGGAACAGACTGTAAAGAATTGGAAAAAAGCATAGTAAAAGCAAAAAAAGTTATTGGATGTCTTAACAGTATTTTATGGAGCAGAGAGATAAAAAAGAATGTAAAATTTAACATATATGAAACAATAGTCAAAGCACGCTGTTGTATGGAAGAGAGACTTGTCGCGTAACAGGAAAATACAAAACAAAAATGGAAAGTGTCGAAATGGATGCAATAAGAAGATCAATGTGAATATCTAGAATAGATGACATAAGAAATGAGATCATAAAAGAAAGAATGGGAATCGAGGGAAGCATAACGGATGTCTTCACTAAAAGGCAACTGATATGGTACGACCATGTACAACGGATGAACGATGAAAGATTACCAAAGCAGGTCCTAGAATGGCAACCAATAGGGCGCAGAAAAAGAGGGCGTCCTAAACTAGAATGGCAACAGTCAATCCAAAGATCAATGAGTCAAAAAAATCTGACAGAGGATGATTGTCAGGATCGAAAGAGGTGAAGAATAGGCGTCGGACAACGTCGAAAAACGTTCTAAACCGACATAGTAGTAGTAACGAATGTTTTTTTTTAATAGCATTACCTAAATTTGAATTTTTTTATTATACACCCGGACTATTTTTTGTTCACTGCAATATTTTTTTAAATAATTTTGTTTAGTTTTAATAATAGGTAACCAAAAAATAGGAATAAAAAATAAAAGTTAGTACTTAAAAAAAATTAACCTTAAGAGCAATTTTTTAATTTTTTTTTATAAAACGAGAAATTGCTAATTTTGGTATTGTGTTGCGCGATTCCATGTAAAGATAATATATAAAATTAAGCACACTGTGATAGGTCAACTCAAAAAATACAATAATTATCAAACAAAATCAAAATCACCACTAAACTATTTCGGAGGGAGCCAAATAATCCAAAAATTTTTAAAATTACAAATTTAAATTTTGGTGAAAATCTCAATTCTACAGTTTTTATTTAAAAAACTCAAAATATTTGTTGAGATTGTTAGAGAGCCGTAGAGAGATACATCAACTGGCTGCATAAAAGTGAAAGCAAAATTGTCCTACATATTACCGTTTTTGAGGTAGGTATTTGGCAAAAAGTAGGTTGCTATCAATCTTAAGCTTTAGGGCATCGCGACACTAGCCATAATGCGACGCCGAGCAAATCACTGTTTTTTCCTAACTTCGTATGGAGTCATTAAACAATATATCAAAATCACCCAAAAATAATATTTCAAAATTGACTGCCCGACCATAAATGACTTTTCTTTAAAGTCAATTGCCGGATTCTTGCGTACATTTTGGTATAAGAAATTTTTTATTCATTAACTAATATTGAAATTTTGATATAATTTAGAATAATTTAATCCATTTACCCCTATGCTTTTAGAACACTTTTAAATTGATTTGTCTCGGTTTTGATGTTTAAGTTCTAGGCAACAAGTGCAGAGAGGACCTGATAGGGACTCACTGTAATAAAGTCAGGCAGTTATAGTGCCAGGAACTATTCTGACAGTTTTCCACTAAAAACTGATAGTTGGTCTTTCAAAATTGACATACCAAAGTCGAATTTATCAATCCAGCCGTTTATTTTCCATTAATAAAGGCGGTACTATTAATACCGGCTCTTAGAATACACAAAACACAAACGAAAGAAGACAGTTGTTCTTATAATGCGAAACTGTCAGAATAGTGCCCGGCAAAATTACTGCCTGGCTTTATGACAATAAGTCCCTAATAACTTCTCCCAGGGTGCACTAACAAACACTGTAACGTGTCATTTTTGCGTTTAAGGCAACGTTACATATTTGTTTATTTAGGTAAATAATCAAGGCTCTTCGACTCGTCTTTCTGTACACAAATTAAGGGTATTTTATAGAGCTAGGTTTGGAGGTTATATAGTGTCTAGGAAATTACCTTAAAAGGAGGCATTCCATCGAATTACTGTGGACACTACGCACATCGCATTATCTGGACATCGTAATTGGAATTTAAGATCACAGGTTTCGGGAAAATCACATAAAAACTTTTGATTGTTTTGTTTATCTGTGAAATTTCATAATTTTCTTTGACGTTCACAAAGATAAACAGCTGTTCTGCTGGGGAATGGCGGCGTTGCCGCATCACAAATGGTTTCAGTAACAGGAAGGAAACATTTAGATGAACATTTCATTCGATTATGTTTATTTTCGAGGATATTGGGACAATCCGAACCTCATATCCTTCACGGATTAGCTAGTTTTGATAGCACGAAAACATATTTGGGTCCACGGGTCGACCAGGAACAACCGAGGCTCCGCCTCTTTGATATCTTTATTAATTTGATGAGGAGAAGATAATCCAAGATAAAATAAATACAAGTTATGCACTTTTGTAAATGGGAGATAAACGAAGGATAAAAACCAAGACTAAAAGAATAAACGAAATCGTGTGAGTTAACATCTGAACACTCTTGTGCCGAGTTTAAGCAGTAGTTCAGTGTGTATTTTTAGGTTCAGGTTCAGAAACAACTTTATTAATGTAGAAATGTTTTACAAAAATGGCGTTAAACCATATGAATCTTAGAGAAAACATTTATAAAGAGCAAAGGAAACTTTTGACTAAGACTGTAACTAAAATACAACTAAATTCTACACTCAGTATAGCTTTACTCATATGGGAATTGGTTGAGTGTTCGAATATTCCTGGGTTTGATGCAAGCTCTGATCTCCAGTAATTGATTTTACAGTTGATGGTTTCAATGCTGAGCTTCTTATAGTCCGTCTGGTTATTTTCCTCCTACTTGCTATGTTGGCAGGGGTCCGGTAGGCAAATGTTCGGTCTATGTATGGAGGGTGTCTCGATGTCCTTGTTATAAAAATTTCAACCGTGGAAATAGATCCGACAACACCTCAAGGTGCGTTTTACGTATTTTCAATGTCCCGCTATATACCGGTATGGAAGTATTGGTGTATTTCCTCATTGGTTAGTTTGAAAACCGCGGGTTTTTTTCCTCCAGTGTCGCAACCGGATTTAGTGATTTTTTGGCGAGAAAGTTTTTTTTATAAATAGGTTTGCATCCTTATTTGAATTTAACCGGGAAAATTTGGTTGGTACTGTGTGTACTGTCCCCACCACATTTACGAAGCGATTTCCGGCAACTTCATTTTTTGGGTTCTCGACAAAGTGCTTTGTCTCTTTCCTAACGAATCTTGGCTGGGCTGGTGGCCGTCCGTTGGTGCCACCATTGTTTTTGGTGGTTATTGGCACTGCAGTAGTTGCGGATTATACTAAGACGGTTTACTGTGAGTCCGTTGTGTTAGGCGTAATCTAAAGTGACGCTCACACCCCTTTTAGGGGGATTTAAGTCGGCCTACGTCATTTCTATGGGAAATAAGAGTGGTAAGTTCGATTTTATTTTTTTAATTTTTTATGGATTATTTGAGGACTCTTCAAGATAATATTTGCCTCCCAAATTGTAATTGTTTTTCGGGTGAAATGTACTTTTCGACAAGAGACATGGGGAATTTTTGGAGTTTTTTATTTTTTTTAAGACCACGTTTTGGATAAAAACTATATATTGTTTTTCTCCTTTGTCCACAGCCCTGTCCATTCCATCGACAGTTGTGCTGGACACTGGTGTGAAGCCGGGTGTAGCCTTGTAACCCTGGGAAAGTTACGTTAGGATTATTTTAGTTCATCTGTTTAAATCTACTTTATTTTATTGAGTCGACATGGGGTTCGTGATTTAATATTCTCGGTGTAGGGGATCTTCGTGCAAAATAGACGAATTCCAGGAAACTGAAACATTTCATTTTCCACATGGTTTTACGCTCGGGCAAGATCCAACCACATTTTTGGACCATGTGCTGTCCTAGCACCATGTTCTAAGCAAGCACGAGGGGAGGCGCGGGCAAACCAGGAGCAGCAGTAGTGGTGAGGAGATGTCTGGACAACAGAACTCCAGGTTTACAAAATAAAATAATTCTTTTTTATTTTACTCATACAATAATCAAGGACCAAGGTAGGAGCAAGCAACTTTTGATATAATCTTTTTATATAATTTTTTTGCTATAATTTTCCATATAATTTTTTATTAAGTACAACTTTGAAATTCTTGTAAACGCAAGGTATGACGTCATAACCACAATTTTGCGGTATTTTTAAGCTAAATTTTATTGTGAAATTGCTATTGCGGTTATTTTGGCGCTGACTCGTTCCCACCAATTTCATTGATTTATATTTCATGTTTCAAGTATTATTCTCAGACTTCAATATTTTTTTTGTATTTTAATCAATTTCATTTTCATCCTCCTGTGAAAATAAACAAGATGAACTAATTTCTTTCGTATTATTTGTACAGCCCAGTGACCAACTTTGCAGAGACAAAAGAGAGATGAGGTTATATTAGCTCACACATATACTATACTATAGTAGTGTGAGCTATGGTGATCCTAATTTTTTCGAGAAAAAAAAAGTTGCTCCGATTTCAAAAATTTTTATATATCTTTGCGTTTCAGATGATTTTGAAACTTTTTTGTTGCGCCGTCTGTCTGTCTGTCTGTCTGTCTGTCTGTATGTCTGTCTGTCTGTCTGTCTGTCTGTCTGTCTGTCTGTGTGTCTGTATGTCTGTCTGTAACGACCAACGCGCATAACTCAAAAACCGCTTGCCCGATTTTAATGAAATTTGGTACCCAGGCTGGGTTTTGGGTCGAGATGGTCCCATTTAAAAATGAACAAAATCCACCGAACACAAGCCAAATAAAAGGGTGGGGGTAGATTTCAAAAATTAGAGTTTATGAAAAAATATGGCGTGTGTGATATCAAACGAAAGGTAATTGAGTCTGGAGTTAAACAAAATACATTTCAGTTTATTTAAAAAAAGGGGGCGGGGGTAAATTTCAAAAATTAGTGTTTAAGTGGAAATATGGCGTGTGTGATATCAAACGAAAGGTAATTGAGTCTGGAGTTAAACAAAATACATTTTAGTTTAAAAAAAAGGGTGGGGGTAGATTTGAAAAATTAGAGTATAAGTCAAAACATGGCTTGTGTGGTATCAAACGAAAGGTAATTGAGTCTGGAGTTAAACAAAATACATTTTAGTTTATTTAAAAAAAGGGGGGGGTAAATTTCAAAAATTAGTGTTTAAGTGGAAATATGGCGTGTGTGATATCAAACGAAAGGTAATTGAGTCTGGAGTTAAACAAAATACATTTTAGTTTAAAAAAAAGGGTGGGGGTAGATTTGAAAAATTAGAGTATAAGTCAAAACATGGCTTGTGTGGTATCAAACGAAAGGTAATTGAGTCTGGAGTTCAATAAAACATACTTCAGTTTTTAGTTATATTAGCTTTCACGTAGATACACTATAACTATAGTACCCAGTGTGAGCTTAGGTGCTCATAGATTGGCAGAGTATTTTTTTAACGGTTTCCTTACATTGTTTTGCCTCATGGGGTAGATCTCGGACTGGGTTGCTGTCTGTCTCATTCTACCTAACGTAGAATGATGACAACAGATATTTGGTCCAGATCTCCCCTATGATGGAACGATTTTGGAAGTGTATTTTTTTTAACAATCATTTATGTAAGTGAGTCTTACACTACTGACTCAAATGTAGGTACACTGTGACCTGTTGGAAATGTGCATCTACCTATAAGGAACTTTCTATTTGTGTCATTTTGATTCATTTGGGAATCTTTTAAATTTTATTTTGTTTATTAGTCAATTTTTTTGGTTTTTTAATTACACAAATACTCTGGAAGCCTCGGAAGTAAGTAGAGTTTCATTGTTTGGCTACAACGTTTGGGTTGAACTGTATTTTAATTAAGATCTTGGTTTTATCACGCCTCTATTTCACTTTTGCAATTAGAAAATAGTTTTTGTTTTCACTTTTTTTATTATTTTTAGTTTTTTATTTTTATTTTTGCTTGCACTGCAAGTTTACTTAATATAATTAATTTTACACTCGATAAGCTTTTAGTGTTTATTCCAATTTTTCTACAATTACCCTACATCCTTTGGGCCCTTTTTTCCTTGCTATCCCCTCTTTACCTTCCCGTAAAGCAGTGCGCGCTAGGCGAAAAGGACAAGAAGCGCGCGAACGTCTCCCCACTGCGCGGAGAATTCGACCGACCGAAAAACAACGTCGACGAAAGGTATCGCCAATGCCACGTGCGAACCTAATCAATTTTACTACATGTGAAAATTACAATTTCCTTTAAGAAAATTACAGATTATTCCAAGAAAAATTAGTGAAAGTGCCAAATCTATACGGATTTCCTCTTTTACCCGCTGTTCCCTAGCAGAATCAAAGGTAAGTCGAGTGTACTTTTTTTCTTTGCGAATTTTCCTAATTTTTCATATAAAATTTTATATTCAAAAATATTATTTACAAGTGCTATACGGCACATCATTCATTATTGCCAATTACGGCAGCAGACATCACCAAATAGTCGAGATATCCACGGGAGTAGGATTGACGGTTGTTGGAGAGTTTCCGAACCAGTTTCCTTATTTTATACAGTCCACCCTTTGATTTCTTAATTTAGGACTGCTCACCTTGTCCACCCCGAACAGATATTCTTTGTAAAACATTGATATTAAAACACTGTGGCGCACGTTAAATTTTCTTATTTCTGAACCCCCCCTTCTCCACTGTATAAAATTTACGGGGCAAACATTGATAGTTTTACCTAGCTGGAAAGTACAGTTCTGTTTCCAGATATTTGTTTAATTATTCAGTGGTTTTTTTAGTGTCACAAATTGGCAAATTGTTATTATTCTAATTAATAGGCCACAAAATGGCGCCCTACGTGAGTTTTGGCTAGTTTTTTTAACATCTGATGTAATTTTTTTGGTTTTTTTTTTAATTTAAAAAAAAAAAATTAATTTTTTTTTAGAGATTTTTTTTTTGCCACAGCCATAGCCAGGTTAAAGGCTTTCAGTGGCTGTCGGTGTTTTTTGACACCCAATCATTTTCTAATAAAAAACAAGATCATTGGTTTTTGGAAATAACACTTTTTAAATATTTTTTGGTAATTTAAGCGTTGATTTGAAATTCATTGTTGCTCTGTTGATCCTCATAGTTTTTTATTAACTTATCTTCACAAGTTTTTTCTTGGAAAATAAAAGATTCATTTTTATTTGTTAAGGAAGAATAAGTGGATAAAAAGCATGGGAGTTTTTATTCAACAGCGTCCAAATCATGAGGAAAAACATGTGTTCATTTTTTTAAAGAAAAATCAACACAGTAATCTAAGTTTACTTCAATTTTTTTTGTTGATTTATAGGTGGATGGACCTCCAGACATGGTCTTTTTATGTTTTAAATATATGACATAGGTAGTGTGTTCTTTCTAACAATTTTTTTTGCAGGTTCATTTATTTATATGTTATTATTTCCTGCTTGTGATAAGATAGAAATTGTTTCACCGATTATTTTTTAGTGCAGTCATTTTATTTAGGTCAACAAGTTATTTTTTTGGTGATTTTAATTTTTTGTGGGATATCACCACTTGGAAATTGGAATATTTTTACAGGGTTTCACACACATTTTTCTTGGCTAGGTTGTGTTAAAGTAAATATAGCTTAACAGCTGGTAGCTTTGTTTAGTTGAAAGTATTAATTAGTAATGAAAAAAAAGGAAAATGAGTTTATTTTGCTTTGTCATTTTCTTTTCTTGTTTTTTGGTGGTAACTGTTGATGACAATTAAGATCTTACGTCACTCAGTTACATCAGGTCAAAGGAGGGTACTACTACTATTTATTGTCAGCTCGGGACGTTAGGAAACACAAGGCTAAAATCCCTAGAGCAACACATTGGCTGAACATCAATGCCAAAATTCCAGTTAACATTTTTTTTTGGGTATTTTTTTTGGGGCAGTTTTTTAGGTCTTTGGGTGCCAAGTTTAGTTGTCTAGTTGTGTTTTCGTGACTGGTCAAATTTTTTTTGGTAGAAAATACAGCGTTGGGCTTTGTATTGCATTTTTTTTTAAAAATGACCTACGTGTATTTCTATCAATTAAGGTTTTTCTGGTTCACAATTATTTTTTCCTGTATTTTTTCTGCGTTCAGGTCATAGCTTGGTCATGGCCAATGGAGAGCAAACATTTATGTTTGAGCCTTGAGAAAATGAATTTAAAGCCCAACTAGATATAATACCACAAAAGAAATGTTTAACTGAGACAGATATAGATATAAGTTTTTTTGATTTTTTTTTAGTTCATTTGTAAAGTTCAGTAATTTTTTCAGTAATGTCATTGTGAGGCCGTGAAATTGGTCAGTGAATTTAAGAGAGACTTTCAACTAAATATAAATGCTAGGCGGTGGTAATTGGTAAAAATATTTCAAAATTTTACTTTTTTTCAAATAATTTAATTTTTCTTAGAAAGATTATTTCTTTCTGTAAACATAACTTCTCGAATTCTTGTTTTGGTCAAAACGGTTTGTATAGTGGTCGAAGTTTTAAAGGGTGACCAGACAGGTAATATTTTTTTAGGGGACCAAACGGGAACTTCTTGAGTTACAAAAGGGGAACTTTTTTTGTCTTAGTTGATCAGACAGGAATAAATAAATCTTTTTACTTCCGAATCATAATTTTAAATAACAAGATTTATTGGTTAGGTGTTTGGGTCTTATAGTAAAAAACGTTTTGTTTTTGAGGATACTGGTATGATATGGAATTATTTTTATTTCATGCCAAATGTTGTTTGACGGCAGATATGCTAGTCTTCAGTTTTTTCGTTAGTTTGCATTTCAGGACAGTGGCGTGTACTTAAGGGGGCCTGTCATCTGCGCCCATTGTAACTCAACTTCCAACTTACTTGCTTAGCTTTTTCACTTTATCTTCGTTTTGTTGCTTCTGAAATTAAAGCGTTATGTTGGATAAAGATGGATGGTGTTAGACTAAGAAAGTACCTATTTAGGGATAAGATTTTGAAAGTTGTGAACAATTGGGAAATAATTTTTTTTATTTCATTTTTTTTTAATTTTAAAATAATTTCATACTGGTGACCTCAAATAATGAAGCAAATTTTTAAATTACAATACACTGTTGTGGAATAAATGGGAAAGTGTTCAGGTTAAACAATAAATTTAAGATGATTGATTAAAAAAAAAAAGAAGATTTCAACCTAAGAATAAATTTAAAAACAATAGCTTTTCTTTGATGCGACTAAACAATGATGACGGCATATATTTTTTTTTGTTATGCATAATATGATGGTAGTACCTTTTGTATTGCAATAATTAGGGGTTTTCCTCCCGCGAGCTGGGTGGAAATGGAAGAAATGTTTGGTTCGGAGTGTAGAAATCGAGGAACGAGGACTTCCTGCTAATCTTTTTAGGATTTCGCAACTTCGGTTTCCGCTAAATTAAAATACATCCAAATTTGGCCTACAGGCTGAATCTCGCATTTTCCAGGACCTTGCAGATTTGCGGAGAAAGACAAATTTTGTGATCCGTTTAGTAATGATAGGAATTAAAATAGTAACATGCACATGAGGGAACTAGATATATTTAGGTTAAAAAGTAGTAAGAACACTGATCTGAACAATTTTCCATAATAGTGTCCTATTCACACACACAGGGTGCTTCAAAATATCATTACCCTCTCTTTGAAATAAGATATTGTTTCGCCTGTGGGCGTTTAACCGTTTGAAAAATATATAGGGTCCAGATGGGATTGGAATGGAAATCACAAGTTTTTGGGTTTATTGACATTATACTTAGGAAATAGGGGAAATGTCTAATAAAAGGTTTTTTTTGGGTTTAGGCCTAGTTTTGTTGAGATAACAAAAGTTTAATTGGGGCCGGGAGTTTTATTATGCTCTATTAAAATTAATGTAATAGTTTTGGCTTCTTGATTTTTGTTGTCGGGTTTTTACGCAGGATTATTCCTAGCTGTTTCATTTCAAAATGTCATTTGTAGGGATAGGGTCTCATTAGCCCTTGGACATTTGGTAATTTTGCTTTGACTAATAGTTGTGGAAAGGGCCCAACTTAATTTTATATCTCGTGAACTCCAGGAATAAGGATCTGAGAATGCATTAAGCAGTATTTTTTTTTATTGGATGTTGTGTGTATATAAACTTGAGTAGGCAGATTTAGTTTTACAACGGTCCTATTGAAATTGTTTTCATATTTGTTTTTTTGAAAGTGCACACAAGATAATTCTTTACGGGGTTGAGTGCAAAGCTTAAAACTTAGGTTCACATAATTATAGTGGTACAGTAAATAAGTAATCACGTTGTTTATTTCCTTCAGTAATAATTTTAAACAAATATACTAACATCGTTTGTTTTTTTTGGGCATGAATATTTTTTTAAACTTTTCCTAAACTGATTGGTTTTTTTTGCAAATATGATTTTTTGTACTTTATGATTCTTAAGTAAATTTAATTTTCAATATATTTTTTTTGTATAGTATATTAATTTTTCTAGCTCATTCACTTTCCACATTCACACAGTTTTGGGAGAGGAAGGGAAATCTACAACTGTTTTTTAAAAGAAAAGAACAAAAAGTGTTGCATGACAACTCGAATAAGATTTTTCTAGTGCTAATTTTATTTTAATTGTTTTAAAATCGTTAATAGGAGCTGCAACCCCACTTAAACATCAAAAATTTTTTTTTTGCAAAATAATTTTTTTAAATATTTTTTTTTTAATATTTTTTTTTAGGAAGGAAACTTGATTTTCTTGTTGGAAAATTTTCTTTCTGGTGCATAGTAGTACCTCGCCCTACAATGGTTTTACCAGTTTATTTAAATATTTTTTTTTCTGAATTAAAATATAATTTCATTTCGAACCCTCGCGTTTTAACGACCTATCATCATTTGTTTTAATTTTTTTTTCTCCCTACTACAAACCACCTATCAGGGTAGAGTAATTTTTGAAAATTTTAGTGAGTCGCTAATTAATCTTTTTTGATTATTGGGCTACTGTGGTCGACACCAAAAAATTTTGAAATTTTTTTTGGACACCTTTCTTGGGGTCTTCTTGACCATGGTTTGCATCAAATTAGGTAAAATTTTGGGAATTTCATTTTAACGATTATTAGAGAGTTGCAGTCCTACCAAGACGTTATTTGTGTAAATTTTTTATTAACATCGGTAATTTTTTTTTTAATTTTCTTTAATTTTATTTTAATTACACATAACATCCTTAGCAGTCTAATTTGACGCAATTTCAGCGAGCGGATTTTTTTTTAATTGAGCATATTTTACGATTTCTATAACACGAACATCTGTTCCGATGTTTATTGCGTTCACTTATATATTAAGGGATGATGTGGCCTTAAGCAATGTATGTTTCGTGTAAACTCAGAGTAGGTAAGCAGGTTAAAGTGGGTTTTGATTTATTCTTTGTAGAAAAATCATTGTATACGGCGATTTGGGTTTTTTTTGAGGAGTTTATTAGTGGAGTCGTTCTGCAATAGCAGGAGTATACCCTAGCGTTAACTGTGTACAACAGCTTTGGGATTTTTTTTGGTATAGGTAGTCTGTTGTACGTTCCATTTAGGGATAAATTTACCTATTCGGTTGCTGAGGTAAACAAACATCACTTAACTTTAAGTTTAGTCCAGTTCAGCTAGGATAAGCGCAATTATTTTTTTTGGTTTTACTCACACAGGAGTGGAACATAAGACCTGAACACTGCCAAAGCTCTTGTCTCTCTTTTATTTTTTTTAAACTTTTTTATGGCTACTTGTTAATTCTAATTTAGGATTTAATTGGTTATTTCTCTCTGCAAGGTTGGACGTCATGGTTGGTTGTACAAATACTTAATATAAACAATGATTACATTTTTAAATGCAAATAAATTTTATTTTCATACTGCTCCGGTGTTCTTCGGTTTTGTTCGCGTCTGCCCGTATTTAAGTTTTATATTTTCTACATTTGTGAGAAAATTTATAGTGATTTTCACTAGTGAGTTTAAAGTGAACTTTGTGTTTGTTATTGCGTGGTTTAGTTTTTATAATTGGGAGGTATAATTAAGAGTTTTAAAGTTTAAAGTTTTAATATAAAAGGCACCATGGCTATTTCTTTGAGTCGGTTGTCGGACATAAGGTACTTAGTCAAGGACGAGTTAATCTACGAATTAACATGGAGAGGCATAGCCATTGGATCGGTGGAAGAAATGAAGCAACAGCTCATGCTGATTAAGCAAAGAGAAAAGACTGATGCAAGTATGAGATACCCTCGGTATCCCTTTACGTTTGGCCAGGATGCTTTTAGCTGCATGAAGAACCTTGATAGTCTGGTACCGCTGGTAGAGAAGTTCTCTGGTACGAGCAAAGGGGGAGAGTTTAGAAAAAAGGTTGGAACATGTGTTAGCCAGGATAAATAACATGAATCCGTCTAACTTTGAGGAAAGTCAAACCAAAGGCATACTGGTTGCGGAAACCTTGAGTTTTATTGGGAGATTGCAGAGCCAAGCAACAGATTTACCAAGAGTTGGCGTTGCCTCAGATGATGATGAAGCATCTGAAAGCCAATCAACGAGTCGAGGCTCAGACCACTCAACAAATGCTGGCAACACACCCAACCAGTCTCATTTCCCGCAACCACAGCACTCGAGCACACAAAGAACAGCTCAACAGCCTACGAACCAACCGTCGGTCATGGCTCCAGTGGAAATGCAAGTGCTAGCGAACCCAACTCAAGCACCAATACAGGCACCACCCCCAATGCTAATTCAGAATGACCGTGCATCAGCTTTTTATTATCAACAACCGTCCACCGTTCCTTTGAGTTTAGCTGCCCTCCAAAGTAGCATAGCACCGATTGCTCAGTCACGAACTTTCTCATGTTCGTCGCCAGTACCCATGTCAAGTGATCCTGGTACTTCATATCATGTTGGACCTGTACCTTCGCATAAATGGAACTTAAAGTTTACAGGCGAGAGGGGTACAATCTCCGTCACCGCATTTTTTAAGAGAGTGGACGAGTTGAGTCAGGCTAGAGGAGTTAGCAAAAAGATTCTACTGAACTCAGGCATTGATCTTTTTGAAAAGTCAGCCTATACTTTTTATAAAGATGTTCGTAGAGAAGTCCATACATGGGAACAGCTGGAACAAAGGTTCATGGCAGAATACCTTCCTTCTTCATATGGCGAGAAGCTATTGAAGGAGATCCAAAAACGTAAACAAGGCCCTGGAGAGTCTATAGGGACCTATATTGCTATCATGAACACATACTTCCAAAGACTTGGCTGCCCTGTTTCTGAAGAGGCAAAATTAGCTATCATCTTCAGAAATATGGCAGACATCTATAAGAATGGGTTGATTGCTACTGAGGTCAATAGCCTATCACATCTAAAAGATTTGTGTCGTATAATAGACCAGAGATATGGGTTAGAGGAGGAGAATTTTGCTCCTAGGAAAAACCAATCTATTGAACCTGACTTGGCCTACGTTGGCGTAGAGAGCGATTTTGACGATTTTCCAACAGGGGTTGATGCAATTCAAATATCAGGTGCCGGGACATCAAATCAACGGAATTTGAATATTCCTGATAATAGATTTAACAGAGATAGGCAGCAGCCAGCAAGCAGTTTCGCTGCTAGAGCTGATAGAGATAGGCAACAACCAGCTAGTGGTCAGTCTAGTGCAAATGACAGAGATGTACAGCCACCACAGGGTGTTGGACCTGGTAGGGCGAATAGAGACGTGGTATGTTATAAATGCAACCAAACAGGGCACATGGCGATCGGGTGCGCATTATCTAGAGGTAAGCAGTGTTATTCGTGTGGACAGGCAGGGGTTACAGTAAGAGAATGTCGTAATTGTAATCGTCAGGGAAACGGACCCAGGCGCTCGTAGGCGGTCGACATTCGAGTCAGCCTGAACAAGCATCGACCGATAGGCTAACGAACATCTTAGATTATGTGATAAGTCATGCTCGTAATGATGAGAGACCTTATTTAGAAGTGGATGTGCTCGGAAATAAGTTATTAGGTTTGTTGGATTCCGGGGCTTCACGTACCTTTTTAGGGAATCATAGTTGGTCAATCATCGAGAAGTTTGGTTTTTCACTTGATACGACAAAGAAGACGAGTTGTATTGTGGCAAATGGCCAAAGCACGAGTAGTATTGGGACAGTGCAGCTTCCTATGCGAGTTCAAGATAAATTTAGGTTAATAGAGGTCGTCGTTCCTGAGTTGCCGCACACTTTGATTTTGGGATTAGATTTTTGGATTTCGATGGGTATAGTACCGAACTTAAGTACTAATGAGTGGCACTTTGCCGATAATAAAGACGTGATTTGTTCTTTGGAAACATCAGACCAACAAACTACTCTTACACCTAGAACGACTAGAGGAATTGGTCGATAAATATAAGACTATTATGGGTGACTCTCTGGGATGTACAGACAGGGTAGAGCATAAGATTACAACAGATGCAGCACCGATAAGACAACGTTCTTATAAGGTCTCACCGGTCATTCAAAAACTTATTGATGACGAGATCCACGAAATGTTGAAACTTGATGTTATAGAACGGAGTAGTAGTTCATGGGCTTCACCAGTGGTAATGGTACAAAAGAAAAACACAAAGAAATATCGTTTCTGCGTAGACTATCGCAAATTGAACTCAGTGACGGCGCGTGATAGTTATCCTTTACCACTCGTATCCGAGACTCTTGACAAGTTGAAAGATGCTAAGTACTTGTCAACTTTAGATATCAAAAGCGCTTATTGGCAAGTACCAATGGAAGAATCATCGAAGCCACTAACAGCATTTATCTGTCGACGAGGTCTCTTCCAATTTAGGCGTTTACCGTTTGGTCTTCATAATGCACCTGCAACTTGGCAGAGACTCATATATAGCATCATAGGAAACGACTTAGACCCCTACGTGTACGTATATCTCGATGACCTCGTAATTGTCACACAGAGCTTTTCTGAACATCTTAGAATTCTTGAGGAAGTCCTACGAAGATTGCAGAATGCAAAGATAACGGTAAGTTGGGAAAAATGCCAACTGTGTAGGCCAGAAATGACTTATTTAGGTTTTGTAGTGGACCGTCGAGGCATCCGAGTTGACCCTAATAAAATTAGAGCCATGTTAGAGCTCCAGAGGCCAAGAACTGTCAGAGAAGTTGGTAGAGTTGTAGGTACAATTTCCTGGTATAGACGTTTCATAGAGAATTTTTCAGCGATAATAGCTCCAATTACAGCTCTAGCTAAGAAAAATCAAAAGTTTGATTGGACTCCAGACTGCGAAAAAGCATTTATTAAGATTAAGGAACTTTTAGTGACTGCACCGATTCTTACATGTCCAGATTATACCAAAGAATTTGTCATTCAAACAGACGCATCAGGATATGGAATAGGAGCATGTTTAACGCAACCTTATCCTGAGGGAGACAAAGTCATATGCTATTTGAGTCGATCTTTGACTAAGCAAGAACGTGTTTACACGACCACCGAGCGAGAATGTTTGGCATTGGTTTGGGCGATAGAGAAGCTCCGGCCTTATATTGAGGGGATCTCATTTAAGGTCATAACAGATCATTTTAGCTTAAAATGGCTTCATAGCTTGAAAGAGCCCAGTGGAAGACTTGTTGTTGCTCGTTGGTCTGTAAAACTGCAGCAATATGATTTTGAAGTAATCCATCGGAAAGGGAAAGATTTAGTTGTCCCGGACATGTTGTCTCGTGCAGTACCCATGATTGACACAATTTCGCAACCCAGAGACGTTTCGACGGCAATTAAAGATCGATGGTACCAAAAGATGGTAAAGAGGGTCGTAGAATCACCGTTAAAATGTATGAATATGAGATACACTGATAATAAGTTGTATAAATATGTCAAACAAGAATACCCTCAACTTTCACCATCTAACGAATATTGGAAAGAGGTAGTCCCCAAAGATCATAGGCGTAGAATTATTGGAGAAGCTCACGATCCTCCTACCGCAGGAAATATGGTTGTGTATAAAACCTTCCACAGACTGGCAGAAAAATATTATTGGCCAAAAATGCGCCAGAACGTGGCTACTTTTGTAAAGAAATGCTTTGTCTGTGCAGCTCATAAAGGTGATACACAAGGTGTATCTGATCAGATGATATCTCATCCAAAACCAACTCGTCCTTGGGAAATTATCTCAACAGATTTATGTGGACCTTTACCTCGTTCGACAAAGGGTAATTGCTGGATTCTCGTCGTTACGGACTATTTGAGTAAGTTTTCCTTAGTTTTTCCAATGCGAACAGCCCCTACTTAAGAGTTATCAGGTTAAAATTCAGTATAATCCGTATTATCACCCCAGAGCAAATCCAACAGAAAGGACAAATCGTACGTTAAAAACCATGTTATGTTGTTATGTGAAAGACAACCACAGGAAGTGGGACGAACAAATACATAAACTTGCCTGCGCGATTCGTACTGCAACCCATGAGATAACCAGGATGTCTCCTTTCTTTGTTAAGTTTGGTAGGAATATGTGTCTGTCAGGAAAAGATTACTCCAACCCAGTTTTGTTATCTGAAGAGGATGGTGTACAAACTGCAGCTGAAAGTAAGAACGAAGGTTTCCGGAAGCTCTATGCTGATGTTAAGAGAAGGTTAGAGGTGGCAGGAGAGAAAAACGTAGTTCAGTATAATTTGCGTACAAGGGTACCCAACTTTGTTGTGGGTCCGCGTGTTTGGAAGAAAAATTATGTGTTGTCAGATGCTGCGAAGTTTTTCTCGAAGAAGTTAGCACCGAAATTCGTTGGTCCTTATGTGATTAGGAATAAAATTTCTCCATGGATATTTGAGCTTCAGGAACCATCGGGTAAAGTACTACCAGGGAGCTGGCATGCCAAAGACCTTAAGTCGGCAGCGGACCTCTCCGATTAACCTTTTTAGGTTAATCGTCTTGAAGTTGGGGGGGGGTTATGTAACGTGTCATTTTTGCGTTTAAGGCAACGTTACATATTTGTTTATTTAGGTAAATAATCAAGGCTCTTCGACTCGTCTTTCTGTACACAAATTAAGGGTATTTTATAGAGCTAGGTTTGGAGGTTATATAGTGTCTAGGAAATTACCTTAAAAGGAGGCATTCCATCGAATTACTGTGGACACTACGCACATCGCATTATCTGGACATCGTAATTGGAATTTAATATCACAGGTTTCGGGAAAATCACATAAAAACTTTTGATTGTTTTGTTTATCTGTGAAATTTCATAATTTTCTTTGACGTTCACGAAGATAAACAGCTGTTCTGCTGGGGAATGGCGGCGTGGCCGCATCACAAATGGTTTCAGTAGCAGGAAGGAAACATTTAGATGAACATTTCATTCGCTTATGTTTATTTTCGAGGATATTGGGACAATCCGAACCTCATATCCTTCACGGATTAGCTAGTTTTGATAGCACGAAAACACATTTGGGTCCACGGGTCGACCAGGAACAACCGAGGCTCCGCCCCCTTTGATATCTTTATTAATTTGATGAGGAGAAGATAATCCAAGATAAAATAAATACGAGTTATGCACTTTTGTAAATGGGAGATAAACGAAGGAAAAAAACCAAGACTAAAAGAATAAACGAAATCGTGTGAGTTAACATCTGAACACTCTTGTGCCGAGTTTAAGCAGTAGTTCAGTGTGTATTTTTAGGTTCAGGTTCAGAAACAAGTTTATTAATGTAGAAATGTTTTACAAAAATGGCGTTAAACCATATGAATCTTAGAGAAAACATTTATAAAGAGCAAAGGAAACTTTTGACTAAGACTGTAACTAAAATACAACTAAATTCTACACTCAGTATAGCTTTACTCATATGGGAATTGGTTGACTGTTCGAATATTCCTGGGTTTGATGCAAGCTCTGATCTCCAGTAATTGATTTTACAGTTGATGGTTTCAATGCTGAGCCTCTTATAGTCCGTCTGGTTATTTTCCTCCGACTTGCTATGTTGGCAGGGGTCCGGTAGGCAAATGTTCGGTCTATGTATGGAGGGTGTCTCGATGTCCTTGTTATAAAAATTTCAACCGTCGAAATAGACGACAACACCTCAAGGTGCGTTTTACGTATTTTCAATGTCCCCTTGGTCGATGCTGCCCCCTATATACCGGTATGGAAGTATTGGTGTATTTCCTCATTGGTTAGTTTGAAAACCGCGGGTTTTTTTCCTCCAGTGTCGCAACCGGATTTAGTGATTTTTTGGCGAGAAAGTTTGTTTTATAAATAGGTTTGCATCCTTATTTGAATTTAACCGGGAAAATTAGGTTGGTACTGTGCGTTTTACTGTCCCCACCACATTTACGAAGCGGTTTCCGGCGGCTTCATTTTTTTTGTGTTCTCGACGGAGTGCTTTGTCTCTTTCCTAACGAATCTTGGGCTGGGCTGGTGGCCGTCTGTTGGTGCCGCCATTGTTTTTGGTGGTTATTGGCACTGCAGTAGTTGCGGATTATACCAAAGACGGTTTACTGTGAGTCCGTCGTGTTAGGCGTAATCTAAAGTGACGCTCACACCCCTTTTAGGGGGATTTAAGTCGGCCTACGCCATTTCTACGGGAAATAAGGGTGGTAAGTTCGATTTTATTTTTTTCATTTTTTTTGGATTATTTGAGGACTCTTCAAGATAATATTTGCCTCCCAAATTGTAATTGTTTTTCGGGTGAAATGTACTTTTCGACAAGAGACATGGGGAATTTTTGGAGTTTTTTATTTTTTTTTAAGACCACGTTTTGGATAAAAACTATATATTGTTTTTCTCCTTTGTCCACAGCCCTGTCCATTCCATCGACAGTTGTGCTGGACGCTGGTGTGAAGCCGGGTGTAGCCTTGTAACCCTGGGAAAGGTACGTTAGGATTATTTTAGTTCATCTGTTTAAATCTACTTTATTTTATTGAGTCGACATGGGGTTCGTGATTTAATATTCTCGGTGTAGGGGAACTTCGTGCAAAATAGACGAATTCCAGGAAACTGAAACATTTCATTTTCCACAGGGTTTTACGCTCGGGCAAGATCCAACTACATTTTTGGACCATGTGCTGTCCTAGCACCATGTGCTAAGCAAGCACGAGGGGAGGCGCGGGCAAACCAGGAGCAGCAGTAGTGGTGAGGAGATGTCTGGACAATAGAACTCCAGGTTTACAAAATAAAATACTTCTTTTTTATTTTACTCATACAATAGTCAAGGACTAAGGTAGGAGCAAGCAACATTTGATATAATCTTTTTATATAATTTTTTTTGCTATAATTTTCCATATAATTTTTTATTAAGTACAACTTTGAAATTCTTGTAAATGCAAGGTAAAGGTATGACGTCATAACCACAATTTTGCGGTATTATTAAGCTAAATTTTATTGTGAAATTGCTATTGCGGTTATTTTGGCGCTGACTCGTTCCCACCAATTTCATTGATTTATATTTCATGTTTCAAGTATTATTCTCAGACTTCAATATTTTTTTTTGTATTTTAATCAATTTCATTTTCATCCTCCTGTGAAAAAAAACAAGATGAACTAATTTCTTTCGTATTATTTGTACAGCCCAGTGACCAACTTTGCAAAGACAAACGGTTTCCTTACATTGTTTTGCCTCATGGGGTAGATTTCGGACTGGGTTGCTGTCTGTCTCATTCTACCTAACGTAGAATGATGACAACAGATATTTGGTCCAGATCTCCCCTATAATGGAACGATTTTGGAAGTGTATTTTTTTTAACAATCATTTATGTAAGTGAGTCTTACAATACTGACTCAAATGTAGGTACACTGTGACCTGTTGGAAATGTGCATCTACCTATAAGGAACTTTCTATTTGTGTCATTTTGATTCATTTGGGAATCTTTTAAATTTTATTTTGTTTATTGGTCAATTTTTTTGGTTTTTTAATTACACAAATACTCTGGAAGCCTCGGAAGTAAGTAGAGTTTCATTGTTTGGCTACAACGTTTGGGTTGAACTGTATTTTAATTAAGATCTTCTTTGTAAAACATTGATATTAAAACATTGTGGCGCACGTAAAATTTTCTTATTTCTGAACCCCCCCTTCTCCACTGTATAAAAGTTACCGGGCATATCAATGTTTTACCTAGCTGGAAAATACAGTTCTGCTTCCAGATATTTGTTTAATTATTCGGTGGTTTTTTTAGTGTCACAAATTGGCAAATTGTTATTATTCTAATTACAGTGTCACACAATGGCGGCAACTTCTTTAAGCTGCCACAAATGTCACCCAACGCATTTTAATTGACCACAACACATGGGAAACAAGAGCAGGTTGCAGACAGATCAGAGAATTTGTAATACTAGCCAGACCTACGAGTCACCACTGCCCAGAAATGCAACAACATTACATGATCAGATTTGTATATAATTTTAGAGAGTTTTTGCCGATACAAAATATTTTTACTATTTAAATTTGGCCTTAACAATGAGGTACGCTGTGTGCATTTATAATAAAACTCCTCAACGCAACTTGTCAATCCCCATTTTGAACATTTTTTGTTTATATGAGTTTTTTTTTATAGTAATACGTATTGTGTTAAAATGAATTAAGTTTTATTAACCCTTATAACTAGGTTATTGAAAATCTTATAAAGGTATCTTGAAAAGGTCCTGTATACGCCATTTTCTGGTTTTTTAAGACATCTGTAAAATATCTTTAAGTTAATACAAGGTGTCATTTTCTGTTATATCTTAAAATGGACTTTTGTAAATTATCTTTTATAAATTGTTCTTGTGCCAGATTTTTACAAATAATTTTTAAATGTTTTTTATTTTTTTCGAAAAATCCGTGAAAAATATCATAATGTATACTTTAATTAATTAACTCTAATTATAAACAGTAGTACGTCGCATTTGGCACTTATTATAAATGATTTACGTTTACCCAACAAAACAATTGTGAAAATCGGATTAGTAGTTTTTAGGTTGTCGTGAGACAACAAAAAAACACATTTTAGACACAATTTTATATCTTAAAATGGACTTTTGTAAATGATCTTTTATAAAATATTCTTGTGCCGGATTTTTACAAATAATTTTTAAATGTTTTTTATTTTTTTCAAAAAATCCGTAAAAAATATCATAATGTAAACTTTAATTAATTAGCTCTAATTATAAACAGTAGTACGTCGCATTTGGCAATTATTATAAATTTTTTACCTAACAAAACAATTGTGAAAATCGGATTAGTAGTTTTTACGTTGTCGTAAGACAACAAACAAACACAGTTGAGACACAATTTTACTTATCACGGTCGCCATAGTAATCTTTTAAAAAATAGTTTATGTTTCTTACAACTGATCCGCATCCAAAAATCCGATAAATATTTTTGTTAGTTTAAATATATCACTCGAGAAAATCGTGAAAATCGAATAGGAAACTTTTAAGTTATGATATGACAACTTGTAACCCATACATATACATATACCTATACCAAATCAAATATAACCCTTATTTTTAGTTTTGATATGTCGCATGTTTGAGCCCTTTTTATGTAAACCCTTTCTAAGATGTAAATTTTCCTTATGAGAATTATTTCTTTTCTTTTCCTGAAGTTAGTTAAATACTTAAATAAGAGATAACAAAAGAGAAAATAGGAGTTATTCGCATCCCTGTAATCAGCCGTCAGGCAACACATGAATTAAAGCTCAACAACTCGCGACGCAAGGGCCTTTGCATGTATAGGGAATACCATTTTCTTTGAGATTACTTTTGACTGTGTCACTTGTCATCAAGAAAAAAGCTGCCCAAGGGTGCACAGGTCCGGATTCAGACTAGACGAAAAATAAAGTTAGAGATCGTTCACAAATTAGACTAATATAGCCGTAACAGGGTATTTTTAAAGTGTGTGGTGCTCCTTTGAGTAATTTAAAGAAAAGCTCTTACTAAAAAACATGGAAATAATGCATTAGGCGTCGTATTTTTAAGGGTCATAATACCTATAATCGTTTAGTCAACTTCGTTAAAATTTGGCAGTGCTCTTTGTGGTGACAAGAGGCGAATTTGGCACTACTTAGATTAAAATAATTAAGTCCAGTGATGTGCCGAAGCACATCGTGACCAATATTTTTTGAGAAAAAACTATGCGTTACTAAATATTTTCCTAATTCGTTATTTTTTTTCTTTTATTTGATTAAATAACTACAAACACAAATTATTGGATTTTTTTTTTACCATGATTTGTTTTAGAGATAAAAAATATAAAGCACTTTATTGCAAGTCCGCATTCCATATTTAGGAAATGAAAATAAAGTGTTTTTTTATCTCGAAAACAATGCGCGATGCGAAAAAACTTAGGAAGTAAAAAAGTTGTATTTGGGATTTGCTTAGTTATAAAATAATACACAAAATAAAAAATATCAGAGACGCACAACTGATTTTTTAAAAAGTTTGACACCCTGTACCTTAAAAGCTTTATATTTCGAGCCCATATGTATATGAACTTTTTTTTCTTAAAATCACTTATTGTAACGTCCGAACAAAGCATATATGGGCATGAACTTTTGCTAAAAACTGGGCGATTAATCCTCGCTATGGATGGAAAGACCCAGTATAAATAAAACAGCACTCGCAAAGTTACTCGTGTCAGCTTTGGAATTTACGGATGTTATGGAAAAATTTAATTAAAATGTAGGAATATGTATGACGAACGACAGAGTGACGACAGACGGATAAACAACAGACTGACGACCGACAGACATACGACAGACAGACGACTGAAAGACGCCAGACAGATAAACAACAGACTGACGACCGACAGATATACGACAGACAGACGCCAGAAAGACGACAGACAGACGACAGACAGACGACAGATATACGACAGACAGACGACAGACAAACGACAGACAGATGACAGACAGACGACAGACAGACAGACGACAGACAGACAGACGACAGACAGACAGACGACAGACAGACGACAGACAGACGACAGACAGACGACAGACAGACGACAGACAGACGACAGACAGACGACAGACAGACGACCGACAGACGACAGACAGACGACAGACAGACGACAGACAGACGACAGACAAACGACAGAAATACGACAGACAGACGACAGAAAGACGACAGACAGATAAACAACAGACTGACGACCGACAGACATACTACAGACAGACGCCAGAAAGACGACAGACAGACGACAGACAGACGACAGATAGACGACAGACAAACGACAGACAGACGACAGACAGACGACAGACAGACGACAGACAGACGACAGACAGACGACAGACAGACGACAGACAGACGACAGACAGACGACAGACAGACGACAGACAGACGACAGACAGACGACAGACAGACGACAGACAGACGACAGACAGACGACAGACAGACGACAGACAGACGACAGACAGACGACAGACAGACGACAGACAGACGACAGACAGACGACAGACAGACGACAGACAGACGACAGACAGACGACAGACAGACGACAGACAGACGACAGAGAGACGACAGAGAGACGACAAACAGACGACAAACAGACGACAAACAGACGACAGACAGACGACAGACAGACGACAGACAGACGACAGACAGACGACAGACAGACGACAGACAGACGACAGACAGACGACAGACAGACGACAGACAGACGACAGACAGACGACAGACAGACGACAGACAGACGACAGACAGACGACAGACAGACGACAGACAGACAGACGACAGACAGACGACAGACAGACGACAGACAGACGACAGACAGACGACAGACAGACGACAGACAGACGACAGACAGACGACAGACAGACGACAGACAGACGACAGACAGACGACAGACAGACGACAGACAGACGACAGACAGACGACAGACAGACGACAGACAGACGACAGACAGACGACAGACAGACGAAAGACAGACGACAGACAGACGACAGACAGACGACAGACAGACGACAGACAGACGAAAGACAGACGACAGACAGACGACAGACAGACGACAGACAGACGACAGACAGACGACAGACAGACGACAGACAGACGACAGACAGACGACAGACAGACGACAGACAGACGACAGACAGACGACAGACAGACGACAGACAGACGACAGACAGACGACAGACAGACGACAGACAGACGACAGACAGACGACAGACAGACGACAGACAGACGACAGACAGACGACAGACAGACGACAGACAGACGACAGACAGACGACAGACAGACGACAGACAGACGACAGACAGACGACAGACAGACGACAGACAGACGACAGACAGACGACAGACAGACGACAGACAGACGACAGACAGACGACAGACAGACGACAGACAGACGACAGACAGACGACAGACAGACGACAGACAGACGACAGACAGACGACAGACAGACGACAGACAGACGACAGACAGACGACAGACAGACGACAGACAGACGACAGACAGACGACAGACAGACGACAGACGACAGACAGACGACAGACAGACGACAGACAGACGACAGACAGACGACAGACAGACGACAGACAGACGACAGACAGACGACAGACAGACGACAGACAGACGACAGACAGACGACAGACAGACGACAGACAGACGACAGACAGACGACAGACAGACGACAGACAGACGACAGACAGACGACAGACAGACGACAGACAGACGACAGACAGACGACAGACAGACGACAGACAGACGACAGACAGACGACAGACAGACGACAGACAGACGACAGACAGACGACAGACAGACGACAGACAGACGACAGACAGACGACAGACAGACGACAGACAGACGACAGACAGACGACAGACAGACGACAGACAGACGACAGACAGACGACAGACAGACGACAGACAGACGACAGACAGACGACAGACAGACGACAGACAGACGACAGACAGACGACAGACAGACGACAGACAGACGACAGACAGACGACAGACAGACGACAGACAGACGACAGACAGACGACAGACAGACGACAGACAGACGACAGACAGACGACAGACAGACGACAGACAGACGACAGACAGACGACAGACAGACGACAGACAGACGACAGACAGACGACAGACAGACGACAGACAGACGACAGACAGACGACAGACAGACGACAGACAGACGACAGACAGACGACAGACAGACGACAGACAGACGACAGACAGACGACAGACAGACGACAGACAGACGACAGACAGACGACAGACAGACGACAGACAGACGACAGACAGACGACAGACAGACGACAGACAGACGACAGACAGACGACAGACAGACGACAGACAGACGACAGACAGACGACAGACAGACGACAGACAGACGACAGACAGACGACAGACAGACGACAGACAGACGACAGACAGACGACAGACAGACGACAGACAGACGACAGACAGACGACAGACAGACGACAGACAGACGACAGACAGACAGACGACAGACAGACGACAGACAGACGACAGATAGACGAAAGACAGACGAAAGACAGACGACAGACAGACGAAAGACAGACGAAAGACAGACGACAGACAGACGAAAGACAGACGACAGACAGACGAGAGACAGACGAGAGACAGACGACAGACAGACGAAAGACAGACGAAAGACAGACGACAGACAGACGAAAGACAGACGACAGACAGACGACAGACAGACGACAGACAGACGACAGACAGACGACAGACAGACGACAGACAGACGACAGACAGACGACAGACAGACGACAGACAGACGACAGACAGACGACAGACAGACGACAGACAGACGACAGACAGACGACAGACAGACGACAGACAGACGACAGACAGACGACAGACAGACGACAGACAGACGACAGACAGACGACAGACAGACGACAGACAGACGACAGACAGACGACAGACAGACGACAGACAGACGACAGACAGACGACAGACAGACGACAGACAGACGACAGACAGACGACAGACAGACGACAGACAGACGACAGACAGACGATAGACAGACGACAGACAGACGACAGACAGACGACAGACAGACGACAGACAGACGACAGACAGACGACAGACAGACGACAGACAGACGACAGACAGACGACAGACAGACGACAGACAGACGACAGACAGACGACAGACAGACGACAGACAGACGACAGACAGACGACAGACAGACGACAGACAGACGACAGACAGACGACAGACAGACGACAGACAGACGACAGACAGACGACAGACAGACGACAGACAGACGACAGACAGACGACAGACAGACGACAGACAGACGACAGACAGACGACAGACAGACGACAGACAGACGACAGACAGACGACAGACAGACGACAGACAGACGACAGACAGACGACAGACAGACGACAGACAGACGACAGACAGACGACAGACAGACGACAGACAGACGACAGACAGACGACAGACAGACGACAGACAGACGACAGACAGACGACAGACAGACGACAGACAGACGACAGACAGACGACAGACAGACGACAGACAGACGACAGACAGACGACAGACAGACGACAGACAGACGACAGACAGACGACAGACAGACGACAGACAGACGACAGACAGACGACAGACAGACGACAGACAGACGACAGACAGACGACAGACAGACGACAGACAGACGACAGACAGACGACAGACGACAGACAGACGACAGACAGACGACAGACAGACGACAGACAGACGACAGACAGACGACAGACAGACGACAGACAGACGACAGACAGACGACAGACAGACGACAGACAGACGACAGACAGACGACAGACAGACGACAGACAGACGACAGACAGACGACAGACAGACGACAGACAGACGACAGACAGACGACAGACAGACGACAGACAGACGACAGACAGACGACAGACAGACGACAGACAGACGACAGACAGACGACAGACAGACGACAGACAGGACGACAGACAGACGACAGACAGACGACAGACAGACGACAGACAGACGACAGACAGACGACAGACAGACGACAGACAGACGACAGACAGACGACAGACAGACGACAGACAGACGACAGACAGACGACAGACAGACGACAGACAGACGACAGACAGACGACAGACAGACGACAGACAGACGACAGACAGACGACAGACAGACGCCAGACAGACGCCAGACAGACGCCAGACAGACGACAGACAGACGACAGACAGACGACAGACAGACGACAGACCGACAGACAGACGACAGACAGACGACAGACAGACGACAGACAGACGACAGACAGACGACAGACAGACGACAGACAGACGACAGACAGACGACAGACAGACGACAGACAGACGACAGACAGACGACAGACAGACGACAGACAGACGACAGACAGACGACAGACAGACGACAGACAGACGACAGACAGACGACAGACAGACGACAGACAGACGACAGACAGACGACAGACAGACGACAGACAGACGACAGACAGACGACAGACAGACGACAGACAGACGACAGACAGACGACAGACAGACGACAGACAGACGACAGACAGACGACAGACAGACGACAGACAGACGACAGACAGACGACAGACAGACGACAGACAGACGACAGACAGACGACAGACAGACGACAGACAGACGACAGACAGACGACAGACAGACGACAGACAGACGACAGACAGACGACAGACAGACGACAGACAGACGACAGACAGACGACAGACAGACGACAGACAGACGACAGACAGACGACAGACAGACGACAGACAGACGACAGACAGACGACAGACAGACGACAGACAGACGACAGACAGACGACAGACAGACGACAGACAGACGACAGACAGACGACAGACAGACGACAGACAGACAGACGACAGACAGACGACAGACAGACGACAGACAGACGACAGACAGACGACAGACAGACGACAGACAGACGACAGACAGACGACAGACAGACGACAGACAGACGACAGACAGACGACAGACAGACGACAGACAGACGACAGACAGACGACAGACAGACGACAGACAGACGACAGACAGACGACAGACAGACGACAGACAGACGACAGACAGACGACAGACAGACGACAGACAGACGACAGACAGACGACAGACAGACGACAGACAGACGACAGACAGACGACAGACAGACGACAGACAGACGACAGACAGACGACAGACAGACGACAGACAGACGACAGACAGACGACAGACAGACGACAGACAGACGACAGACAGACGACAGACAGACGACAGACAGACGACAGACAGACGACAGACAGACGACAGACAGACGACAGACAGACGACAGACAGACGACAGACAGACGACAGACAGACGACAGACAGACGACAGACAGACGACAGACAGACGACAGACAGACGACAGACAGACGACAGACAGACGACAGACAGACGACAGACAGACGACAGACAGACGACAGACAGACGACAGACAGACGACAGACAGACGACAGACAGACGACAGACAGACGACAGACAGACGACAGACAGACGACAGACAGACGACAGACAGACGACAGACAGACGACAGACAGACGACAGACAGACGACAGACAGACGACAGACAGACGACAGACAGACGACAGACAGACGACAGACAGACGACAGACAGACGACAGACAGACGACAGACAGACGACAGACAGACGACAGACAGACGACAGACAGACGACAGACAGACGACAGACAGACGACAGACAGACGACAGACAGACGACAGACAGACGACAGACAGACGACAGACAGACGACAGACAGACGGCAGACAGACGACAAACAGACGACAGACAGACGACAGACAGACGACAGACAGACGACAGACAGACGACAGACAGACGACAGACAGACGACAGACAGACGACAGACAGACGACAGACAGACGACAGACAGACGACAGACAGACGACAGACAGACGACAGACAGACGACAGACAGACGACAGACAGACGACAGACAGACGACAGACAGACGACAGACAGACGACAGACAGACGACAGACAGACGACAGACAGACGACAGACAGACGACAGACAGACGACAGACAGACGACAGACAGACGACAGACAGACGACAGATAGACGAAAGACAGACGAAAGACAGACGACAGACAGACGAAAGACAGACGACAGACAGACGAAAGACAGACGAAAGACAGACGACAGACAGACGAAAGACAGACGACAGACAGACGACAGACAGACGACAGACAGACGACAGACAGACGAAAGACAGACGAAAGACAGACGACAGACAGACGAAAGACAGACGACAGACAGACGACAGACAGACGACAGACAGACGACAGACAGACGACAGACAGACGACAGACAGACGACAGACAGACGACAGACAGACGACAGACAGACGACAGACAGACGACACACAGACGACAGACAGACGACAGACAGACGACAGACAGACGACAGACAGACGACAGACAGACGACAGACAGACGACAGACAGACGACAGACAGACGACAGACAGACGACAGACAGACGACAGACAGACGACAGACAGACGACAGACAGACGACAGACAGACGACAGACAGACGACAGACAGACGACAGACAGACGACAGACAGACGACAGACAGACGACAGACAGACGACAGACAGACGACAGACAGACGACAGACAGACGACAGACAGACGACAGACAGACGACAGACAGACGACAGACAGACGACAGACAGACGACAGACAGACGACAGACAGACGACAGACAGACGACAGACAGACGACAGACAGACGACAGACAGACGACAGACAGACGACAGACAGACGACAGACAGACGACAGACAGACGACAGACAGACGACAGACAGACGACAGACAGACGACAGACAGACGACAGACAGACGACAGACAGACGACAGACAGACGACAGACAGACGACAGACAGACGACAGACAGACGACAGACAAACGACAGACAGACGACAGACAGACGACAGACAGACGACAGACAGACGACAGACAGACGACAGACA
Source organism: Aspidapion aeneum (assembly GCA_963576565.1). NCBI lineage: Eukaryota > Metazoa > Arthropoda > Insecta > Coleoptera > Brentidae > Aspidapion > Aspidapion aeneum. The sequence continues at coordinate 128,540,593 of OY755038.1, forward strand.
GACGACAGACAGACGACAGACATACGACAGACAGACGACAGACAGACGACAGACAGACGACAGACAGACGACAGACAGACGACAGACAGACGACAGACAGACGACAGACAGACGACAGACAGACGACAGACAGACGACAGACAGACGACAGACAGACGACAGACAGACGACAGACAGACGACAGACAGACGACAGACAGACGACAGACAGACGACAGACAGACGACAGACAGACGACAGACAGACGACAGACAGACGACAGACAGACGACAGACAGACGACAGACAGACGACAGACAGACGACAGACAGACGACAGACAGACGACAGACAGACGACAGACAGACGACAGACAGACGACAGACAGACGACAGACAGACGACAGACAGACGACAGACAGACGACAGACAGACGACAGACAGACGACAGACAGACGACAGACAGACGACAGACAGACGACAGACAGACGACAGACAGACGACAGATAGACGACAGACAGACGACAGACAGACGACAGACAGACGACAGACAGACGACAGACAGACGACAGACAGACGACAGACAGACGACAGACAGACGACAGACAGACGACAGACAGACGACAGACAGACGACAGACAGACGACAGACAGACGACAGACAGTAGTAGGTGGTAGACGCTTTTTACTCATTGGGCGTCGACCGGTGAGATACCACCATGCCAGAAGTGAGTAGCGCTAAGTGGTATCACCACGTTCCGCTACTGCGCTGGCAGTCCGGTTCCAACAATGAGTAACAGATAGCATGATGGCGCCTCCAGGATCAAAATATTCCGGAGGTAAAATACCCGACCACTCGGATCTCCGGGCGTCGGGTGATCCTGGGGGTCCTTCATGCAAAGATATTAAAAGAAGACCAAAAACTCAACTCAGAATTGATTTTAGCAATATAAGAGGATTAAGTACCAACATGAATTCAGTTCACCAACATCTTGAAGAACAAAGACCTGACATCCTTGTTCTCACTGAAACTAAAATCAGTTATGCAACACCTACTGTGAACTATCTTTATCCCGGCTATGACCTACACCACCGATTTCGACATAATTTTGGGATCTGTGTGTACATTAAAAATGACCTTTCATGTCATCGAGAGGAGAAGCTAGAACCGGCGAACCTTGATATCATATGGCTGAAATTCACCTCAAAGTCATCGACCAAGTTCATTTGCTGCCTCTACCGACCGCCAAGTAACACCGAGTATCAAAACTTTTTTGCGACATTATCCGAAAACTGTGATAGTATACAGTCTAACTATCCACATGCGGAAATTGTTTTTTTAGGCGATTTCAACGTCCACAATATACCCTGGCTAAAACACCACAACAAAACAGATAATGAAGGCAGGGAAGCAGAAGCTTTTGCCATAAGTTGTGGTCTAACGCAGCTTGTCGATGAACCTACCCGTATCTCAGAAAGGGGTGAATTTGCAGCGCTTTTAGACTTGTTCCTAACTACAAATCCTGACTTGTACACAATTCAAGTAGATCCCCCACTTGGTTCATCCGATCATAAACTTATAAGAACAAAATGCGAAATGTTCATACCGCCAAGCCAACAATCACTTCCTCGTAAAATGTGGCACTATAAATCGGCAAAATGGAATGACCTTAAACAGTTTTACTTGGATTTTCCATGGCAAGAGGTTTGCTTTAAAACAGCTGATCCCACTATTTGCTGTAATGAAATAACAAAAGTAATCTTATCTGGAATGGATGCATATATCCCACATACAATAAAACGCAGAGCTAATGCAAAACCTTGGTTCAACAGCCAGTGTCAAACGGCTGTACAGAAAAAACACAGAGCATATAACCTTTGGAAACGACAACAAACCGCTCAAAACCACACAGAATTTATAGAAGCCAGAAATAGTTGCAAAATTACTATTGACGCCGCCAAAGAAACATACAATCAAAGAATAAAAAACAGGTTGCTGAATTGTCCAAGTAGTTCTAGGTCCTTTTGGTCTCTTGCAAAAGCCGTTGGATCAAACTTCACCAAGTCATCCATACCACAATCTTTTCCTCCAACTCAAACCTAACAGTGCCAAATGGAAAAATTCCACCGTTCATTGAAAGGGTTTCCCACAGTATGCCAGAGGTACCCTTTTGTCACAGAGAAAAACGAAAATCCCTTAAAAAGTTGGATACAAACAAAGCAATGGGTCCAGATGGCATTCCCGCGGTAGTACTCAAAAATTGTGCTAGCGAACTCACCCCAACTTTCGCAAAATTATTCAATTTATCCTATAGGCAAGGAGTATATCCATCGTCATGGAAGTCTGCCGCAGTACAACCCATTCCAAAGAAAGGAAAAAAGACAGATCCGTTAAACTATAGACCAATTGCTCTACTTCCGGTGATATCAAAAGTAATGGAAAGAGTTGTGAACAATCACCTAACCAAGTACTTGGAAAAGTACAAAATTATCAACGACAAGCAATACGGATTTCGAAAATATAGGTCAACTGGCGATTTACTTACATACGTCACTCACTTATGGCAAAAAGCGATTGAGTTGCGAGGTGAAACAAGAACAATTGCCTTAGATATATCTAAAGCATTCGATAAAGTCTGGCATGAAAATCTGCTCAACAAGCTCAAAGCAACGGGATTGTCGCCGAGACTTTGCACTTGGTTTGAAAGTTACCTTAAGGATAGATCCATTTATGTTGCACTGGATGGCCGGAACTCCAACTCTTACCAAATAAATGCTGGTGTGCCACAGGGAGCAATCCTTTCGCCAACACTTTTTCTGATTTACATAAATGACCTCATAGATAAAACAGTAAATCCACTTTATTGCTTTGCAGATGATGGCAATGTAGTCTCCTCAGTCATACCACCCACATGTCTCTCCGCACGTGAATTCCATTACCTTAGACTAACTGAAATATCACAGATAAATAACGACTTGGAGATAATAGAGGACTGGGGCAACAAAAACCTTGTACAGTTCAACGCGCAGAAAACCCAAGCAGCCCTGTTTTCAAAAAAGACCAGCACCGGTGAGCCAAACATCATGCTATCTGGAAGTGCTGTCGCATTGCAGAGCCAGTTGAACATCTTAGGAGTCACTGCAGAGACCAACATGTCTTGGCACAGTCACGTAGCAAATATAGCTAAAAGAGCGTCCCAAAAGCTTGGGGTGCTATTTCGTACAAGACATCTGTATACACCAAGCCAACTGCTGACACTCTACAAAGCCCAGATTCGACCGACTATGGAGTACTGCTCACATATATGGAGTGCGGCACCCAAGCATACCTTAATGCTTTTGAACACCGTGCAAAAACGAGCTATCAAGCTGATCAATGACCCCGCACTTACCCGTAGCTTGGATAGTCTCGAACATCGAAGAACTGTGGGCGATCTATCTCTCTTCTACAGGTATTATCACGGAAAATGCTCTGAAGAGTTGGCACGTATGATCCCCCCGGGAGTAGCACCTACTAGGCGAACACGTCAAACAGACGGTAACCATCAATTTATTGTCAAAATAGAGGCACCAAGAACCTCATTATATCAGAATTCATATCTCTGGAGAACAGCATCGCTGTGGAATAAACTCCCTGCGACAGTTTTCCCTGCAGGTTACAACCTGAACCGTTTCAAAACCAACACACACCAACATTTTCGCACACTTGCCGCTCCTCGAGCGTGATAGGGATCTCCTTGCGAGTGCGCATACCCGTAAAAAAAAAAAAAAAAAAAGACGACAGACAGACGACAGACAGACGACAGACAGACGACAGACAGACGACAGACAGACGACAGACAGACGACAGACAGACGACAGACAGACGACAGACAGACGACAGACAGACGCCAGACAGACGCCAGACAGACGCCAGACAGACGACAGACAGACGACAGACAGACGACAGACAGACGACAGACAGACGACAGACAGACGACAGACAGACGACAGACAGACGACAGACAGACGACAGACAGACGACAGACAGACGACAGACAGACGACAGACAGACGACAGACAGACGACAGACAGACGACAGACAGACGACAGACAGACGACAGACAGACGACAGACAGACGACAGACAGACGACAGACAGACGACAGACAGACGACAGACAGACGACAGACAGACGACAGACAGACGACAGACAGACGACAGACAGACGACAGACAGACGACAGACAGACGACAGACAGACGACAGACAGACGACAGACAGACGACAGACAGACGACAGACAGACGACAGACAGACGACAGACAGACGACAGACAGACGACAGACAGACGACAGACAGACGACAGACAGACGACAGACAGACGACAGACAGACTACAGACAGACGACAGACAGACGACAGACAGACGACAGACAGACGACAGACAGACGACAGACAGACGACAGACAGACGACAGACAGACGACAGACAGACGACAGACAGACGACAGACAGACGACAGACAGACGACAGACAGACGACAGACAGACGACAGACAGACGACAGACAGACGACAGACAGACGACAGACAGACGACAGACAGACGACAGACAGACGACAGACAGACGACAGACAGACGACAGACAGACGACAGACAGACGACAGACAGACGACAGACAGACGACAGACAGACGACAGACAGACGACAGATAGACGAAAGACAGACGAAAGACAGACGACAGACAGATGAAAGACAGACGACAGACAGACGAAAGACAGACGAAAGACAGACGACAGACAGACGACAGACAGACGACAGACAGACGACAGACAGACGACAGACAGACGACAGACAGACGACAGACAGACGACAGACAGACGACAGACAGACGACAGACAGATGACAGACAGACGACAGACAGACGACAGACAGACGACAGACAGACGACAGACAGACGACAGACAGACGACAGACAGACGACAGACAGACGACAGACAGACGACAGACAGACGACAGACAGACGACAGACAGACGACAGACAGACGACAGACAGACGACAGACAGACGACAGACAGACGACAGACAGACGACAGACAGACGACAGACAGACGACAGACAGACGACAGACAGACGACAGACAGACGACAGACAGACGACAGACAGACGACAGACAGACGACAGACAGACGACAGACAGACGACAGACAGACGACAGACAGACGACAGACAGACGACAGACAGACGACAGACAGACGACAGACAGACGACAGACAGACGACAGACAGACGACAGACAGACGACCGACAGACGACAGACAGACGGCAAACAGACGACAGACAGACGACAGACAGACGACAGACAGACGACAGACAGACGACAGACAGACGACAGACAGACGACAGACAGACGACAGACAGACGACAGACAGACGACAGACAGACGACCGACAGACGACAGACAGACGACAGACAGACGACAGACAGACGACAGACAGACGACAGACAGACGACAGACAGACGACAGACAGACGACAGACAGACGACAGACAGACGACAGACAGACGACAGACAGACGACAGACAGACGACAGACAGACGACAGACAGACGACAGACAGACGACAGACAGACGACAGACAGACGACAGACAGACGACAGACAGACGACAGACAGACGACAGACAGACGACAGACAGACGACAGACAGACGACAGACAGACGACAGACAGACGACAGACAGACGACAGACAGACGACAGACAGACGACAGACAGACGACAGACAGACGACAGACAGACGACAGACAGACGACAGACAGACGACAGACAGACGACAGACAGACGACAGACAGACGACAGACAGACGACAGACAGACGACAGACAGACGACAGACAAACGACAGACAGACGACAGACAGACGACAGACAATGGACGACTAAAAATTAAACGACCCCCTATCCACCTGGTAGATGTAATTACATTTCATCATCAGAAAAAAAATCACTGTCCGAGCTATTGTTCTGAAAAATATTAATTATTATAGGCTGAACATTTGCGATAATGAATTTTCTCTTTCGCAAACCTCAATTGTCACCTGGTTGGTCTTTCTGATATAGTTTCATCATTATTTGATACTTTCACCCAGACTTTTAGGGGATATTTTATTTCAAGAATGATTTTGGCATAATATCTCTTCGGCTCACTCCATACCATCTCAATGGCATTGAATTCCGGATGGTAAGGAGGGAGACGAAGTATAATACGACCTGCGTCCTCAATCATTCTGTCTACTGCAAACTGTTTATTCTCCTTTGGAATATTCTTTATTAAATCCCAAAGAATATTTCTGGTTGCCTTAGGAGAGAAATCAATAGCTTTTTCCTGTAACCAAGTCTGCAGTTCCGCCTTCTTCCAAGATTGTATTGGCCACTTATTAAGCACCCTGCTATGGTATGGTGCATTATCCAGCACAATATTAGAAGGGTCTTTTAGGTTTGGAAGGAGCTTCTCTTTAAGCCACTTCTCGAAGTTTTCCGTATTCATGGAATCATGGTAGTCTTCAGATTTGCAATGGCTCTTGAAAATTAGTTTAGCGCCATCCACCCAACCATATTTCGTCTCCGCATGCAAAACTATGAATCTAAACAAATCAATTTCTTACTAGTTAGGCTCAACACGATTTTACAATTTTGTCACCTGCAAAAAGTAAAATAAGTTTACCTGGCACCGTCTCCTTTAATCTTCCTAACTGATCGGTGATCGTCATCCTGCCAGGATCTTCGTTGTGTTCCCCATCGGAAAACCCACGTTTCATCTAGGTATACCAAATCTCGATCTTCAAAATCTTTATCAAGAAGTAACTTGTATTTTTCTAGGTACCTCCCTTTACGCTCCTGAACACATGGTTGTTCTTTGAGGGCCCGTGTAGGGTCTTCTTTACACCATCTAAACCCAATTTTCTTTAAAATTCGGAAACGTGATTGACGAGAATTTTCGAAAATTGCCCTTTCCTTGAGCCTTATAAGTGGGCTATCTAACGTCACTGGGAGTTCTAAATTTAAGAAAATATGTATGTATTTTAGTTGTATAATAGTGACAAAGTTGCCAAAAACCTTTTAGTGTTTTAAGAAAAAGAAGATTAAATAAAAAATAAGTCAGACATCTTAGGTTAGGATAAGTTTAATTTTATAATGTAAAAATTACTAAAAACGGTGAGACTGGACATAATTTTATTGTAGTCTTAAATTTTCATGCAAGACGAAAAATGAAAAAAAATTACTGATACAATGACCTGTGGCATGCGTAACAGTGTCTGTTAAAAACTAGCTTTAAAGCCTAGAAAAATGGTAACAGTGTCTGTTAAAAACTAGCTTTAAAGCCTAGAAAAATGTATGAACCAAACCGAACCGAACCATCCGCTTCGATTCTCATCGAATAATCAATCTAAATAAATAAAACATTAAAAACTCACGTTATTTCGTCTTGTCTTATTCTATTTATTAAGTTTCCAAAATTCTCAACATAGAGTGCTTCGAATTTATTTTAAAAATTATTCTATTTATTAAGTTTCCAAAATTATACACCTCAACATAGAGTGCTTCGAATTTATTTTAAAAATACATACTTACAGAGATTTATATTTGTTATTTTACCTCTAAATAACTAGCAACGTCTAAGGGCACGCCTGTATCCAGCATGACATTAAAATCCTAAAAGAATAATTTAAGTAAATAAAAGTATTTATATTCCTAATAGTCACCAAGGAGATCTTATTTTTAAAAAAATTGTACATAGTTTTTTTATCAATTCATACAATCAAACCAGAGTTTCCTTCTTTCTTCTCCTAACCTACCTCAACAATCCATACCAAGATTCAAACTGTTATTTAAATCTGAAAAAATAATCCATATTTACATATGCTCCAAATTTCTATCACTCCAAATTAACTTAAAAGTGGCGGCTGGCCCGTAAAACATTTTTAGGTCGTTTTAAAAAACATTAGTTTTGAAAAACATTAAAGCTAATCACCCCTCCTGTACACCCGTTTACTCTGTATTTCTATAGTATATACAAATAAACCGAGATTATTAGGTTTTATATCATTTTCTCAAAAGGTAAACATTTTAGATTAAGTGTGAAACCAAGATTAATATAGAAAATTATTTTTTAGCGCACACTACTACTATACTATAGTAGTGTGAGCTATAGTGATCCTAATTTTTTCGAGAAAATAAAAGTTGCTCCGATTTCAAAAATTTTTATATATCTTTGCGTTTCAGATAAGTTTGAAACTTTTTTGTTGCGCCGTCTGTCTGTCTGTCTGTCTGTCTGTCTGTCTGTCTGTAACGACCAACGCGCATAATTCAAAAACCTCTTGTCCGATTTTAATGACATTTGGTACCTTGGCTGGATCTTGCGTCGAGATGGTTCCATTTAAAAATGAACAAAATCCACCGAGCACAAGCCAAATAAGAGGGTGGGGGTAGATTTCAAAAATTTGAGTTTATGTGAAAATATGGCGTGTGTGATATCTAACGAAAGGTAATTCAGTCTGGAGTTAAACAAAATTAATTTCAGTTTAAAAAAAAGGGTGGGGGTAGATTAAAAATACTCTGCCAATATATGGGCACCTAAGCTCACACTAGGTTCTATAGATGTAGAGTACGGGTGTACGGGTGAGCTAATATAACTAAAAACTTAAATATATTTTATTTAACTCGAAACTCAATTACCTATCGTTTGATACCACACAAACCATGTTTTGATTCAAACTCTAATTTTTTGAAATCTACCCCCACCCTTTGTTAAAAAAAAACTAAAATGTGGTTTGTTTAACTCCAGACTCAATTACCTTTCATTTGATATCACACACGCCATATTTTCACTTAAACTCTAATTTTTTTAATCTACCCCCACCCTTTTATTTGGTTTGTGCTCGGTGGATTTTGTTGGTACGGGTGAGCTAATATAACTAAAAACTTAAATATATTTTATTCAACTCCAAACTCAATTACCTATCGTTTGATACCACACAAGCCATGTTTTGAGTTAAACTCTAATTTTTTTAATATACCCTTACCCTTTTTTTAACTAAAATTAATTTTGTTTAACTGCAGACTTAATTACTTTTCGTTTGATATCACACACGACATATTTTCACATAAACTCTAATTTTTTAAATCTACCCCCACCCTTTTACTTGGCCTGGGTGGATTTTGTTGATTTTTAAATGGGACCAGCTCGAGGCAAGATCCAGCCTAGGTACCAAATTTCATTAAAATCGGACCAGCGGTTTTTGAGTTATGACAGACAGACAGACAGACAGACAGACAGACAGACAGACAGACAGACAGACAGACAGACAGACAGACAGACAGACAGACAGACAGACAGACAGACAGACAGACAGACAGACAGACAGACAGACAGACAGACAGACAGACAGACAGACAGACAGACAGACAGACAGACAGACAGACAGACAGACAGACAGACAGACAGACAGACAGACAGACAGACAGACAGACAGACAGACAGACAGACAGACAGACAGACAGACAGACAGACAGACAGACAGACAGACAGACAGACAGACAGACAGACAGACAGACAGACAGACAGACAGACAGACAGACAGACAGACAGACAGACAGACAGACAGACAGACAGACAGACAGACAGACAGACAGACAGACAGACAGACAGACAGACAGACAGACAGACAGACAGACAGACAGACAGACAGACAGACAGACAGACAGACAGACAGACAGACAGACAGACAGACAGACAGACAGACAGACAGACAGACAGACAGACAGACAGACAGACAGACAGACAGACAGACAGACAGACAGACAGACAGACAGACAGACAGACAGACAGACAGACAGACAGACAGACAGACAGACAGACAGACAGACAGACAGACAGACAGACAGACAGACAGACAGACAGACAGACAGACAGACAGACAGACAGACAGACAGACAGACAGACAGACAGACAGACAGACAGACAGACAGACAGACAGACAGACAGACAGACAGACAGACAGACAGACAGACAGACAGACAGACAGACAGACAGACAGACAGACAGACAGACAGACAGACAGACAGACAGACAGACAGACAGACAGACAGACAGACAGACAGACAGACAGACAGACAGACAGACAGACAGACAGACAGACAGACAGACAGACAGACAGACAGACAGACAGACAGACAGACAGACAGACAGACAGACAGACAGACAGACAGACAGACAGACAGACAGACAGACAGACAGACAGACAGACAGACAGACAGACAGACAGACAGACAGACAGACAGACAGACAGACAGACAGACAGACAGACAGACAGACAGACAGACAGACAGACAGACAGACAGACAGACAGACAGACAGACAGACAGACAGACAGACAGACAGACAGACAGACAGACAGACAGACAGACAGACAGACAGACAGACAGACAGACAGACAGACAGACAGACAGACAGACAGACAGACAGACAGACAGACAGACAGACAGACAGACAGACAGACAGACAGACAGACAGACAGACAGACAGACAGACAGACAGACAGACAGACAGACAGACAGACAGACAGACAGACAGACAGACAGACAGACAGACAGACAGACAGACAGACAGACAGACAGACAGACAGACAGACAGACAGACAGACAGACAGACAGACAGACAGACAGACAGACAGACAGACAGACAGACAGACAGACAGACAGACAGACAGACAGACAGACAGACAGACAGACAGACAGACAGACAGACAGACAGACAGACAGACAGACAGACAGACAGACAGACAGACAGACAGACAGACAGACAGACAGACAGACAGACAGACAGACAGACAGACAGACAGACAGACAGACAGACAGACAGACAGACAGACAGACAGACAGACAGACAGACAGACAGACAGACAGACAGACAGACAGACAGACAGACAGACAGACAGACAGACAGACAGACAGACAGACAGACAGACAGACAGACAGACAGACAGACAGACAGACAGACAGACAGACAGACAGACAGACAGACAGACAGACAGACAGACAGACAGACAGACAGACAGACAGACAGACAGACAGACAGACAGACAGACAGACAGACAGACAGACAGACAGACAGACAGACAGACAGACAGACAGACAGACAGACAGACAGACAGACAGACAGACAGACAGACAGACAGACAGACAGACAGACAGACAGACAGACAGACAGACAGACAGACAGACAGACAGACAGACAGACAGACAGACAGACAGACAGACAGACAGACAGACAGACAGACAGACAGACAGACAGACAGACAGACAGACAGACAGACAGACAGACAGACAGACAGACAGACAGACAGACAGACAGACAGACAGACAGACAGACAGACAGACAGACAGACAGACAGACAGACAGACAGACAGACAGACAGACAGACAGACAGACAGACAGACAGACAGACAGACAGACAGACAGACAGACAGACAGACAGACAGACAGACAGACAGACAGACAGACAGACAGACAGACAGACAGACAGACAGACAGACAGACAGACAGACAGACAGACAGACAGACAGACAGACAGACAGACAGACAGACAGACAGACAGACAGACAGACAGACAGACAGACAGACAGACAGACAGACAGACAGACAGACAGACAGACAGACAGACAGACAGACAGACAGACAGACAGACAGACAGACAGACAGACAGACAGACAGACAGACAGACAGACAGACAGACAGACAGACAGACAGACAGACAGACAGACAGACAGACAGACAGACAGACAGACAGACAGACAGACAGACAGACAGACAGACAGACAGACAGACAGACAGACAGACAGACAGACAGACAGACAGACAGACAGACAGACAGACAGACAGACAGACAGACAGACAGACAGACAGACAGACAGACAGACAGACAGACAGACAGACAGACAGACAGACAGACAGACAGACAGACAGACAGACAGACAGACAGACAGACAGACAGACAGACAGACAGACAGACAGACAGACAGACAGACAGACAGACAGACAGACAGACAGACAGACAGACAGACAGACAGACAGACAGACAGACAGACAGACAGACAGACAGACAGACAGACAGACAGACAGACAGACAGACAGACAGACAGACAGACAGACAGACAGACAGACAGACAGACAGACAGACAGACAGACAGACAGACAGACAGACAGACAGACAGACAGACAGACAGACAGACAGACAGACAGACAGACAGACAGACAGACAGACAGACAGACAGACAGACAGACAGACAGACAGACAGACAGACAGACAGACAGACAGACAGACAGACAGACAGACAGACAGACAGACAGACAGACAGACAGACAGACAGACAGACAGACAGACAGACAGACAGACAGACAGACAGACAGACAGACAGACAGACAGACAGACAGACAGACAGACAGACAGACAGACAGACAGACAGACAGACAGACAGACAGACAGACAGACAGACAGACAGACAGACAGACAGACAGACAGACAGACAGACAGACAGACAGACAGACAGACAGACAGACAGACAGACAGACAGACAGACAGACAGACAGACAGACAGACAGACAGACAGACAGACAGACAGACAGACAGACAGACAGACAGACAGACAGACAGACAGACAGACAGACAGACAGACAGACAGACAGACAGACAGACAGACAGACAGACAGACAGACAGACAGACAGACAGACAGACAGACAGACAGACAGACAGACAGACAGACAGACAGACAGACAGACAGACAGACAGACAGACAGACAGACAGACAGACAGACAGACAGACAGACAGACAGACAGACAGACAGACAGACAGACAGACAGACAGACAGACAGACAGACAGACAGACAGACAGACAGACAGACAGACAGACAGACAGACAGACAGACAGACAGACAGACAGACAGACAGACAGACAGACAGACAGACAGACAGACAGACAGACAGACAGACAGACAGACAGACAGACAGACAGACAGACAGACAGACAGACAGACAGACAGACAGACAGACAGACAGACAGACAGACAGACAGACAGACAGACAGACAGACAGACAGACAGACAGACAGACAGACAGACAGACAGACAGACAGACAGACAGACAGACAGACAGACAGACAGACAGACAGACAGACAGACAGACAGACAGACAGACAGACAGACAGACAGACAGACAGACAGACAGACAGACAGACAGACAGACAGACAGACAGACAGACAGACAGACAGACAGACAGACAGACAGACAGACAGACAGACAGACAGACAGACAGACAGACAGACAGACAGACAGACAGACAGACAGACAGACAGACAGACAGACAGACAGACAGACAGACAGACAGACAGACAGACAGACAGACAGACAGACAGACAGACAGACAGACAGACAGACAGACAGACAGACAGACAGACAGACAGACAGACAGACAGACAGACAGACAGACAGACAGACAGACAGACAGACAGACAGACAGACAGACAGACAGACAGACAGACAGACAGACAGACAGACAGACAGACAGACAGACAGACAGACAGACAGACAGACAGACAGACAGACAGACAGACAGACAGACAGACAGACAGACAGACAGACAGACAGACAGACAGACAAATTAGTCAATAGATATCAAAACAAGCGAGACCTCGCAAATAATTCTTTAAGCACAATTATGATCTCTGCATTAAAAAACGAGTCAGCTAAAGAATTGCGTAATTTAATTGACACCTTTTCAGAATCCCTAGAAATTTTAAAATCACTTAGCTTTGACGTTGACAGTTTGGACTTTATTATTTTTTTCATTTTGTTAGAAAAATTGGATTTTCCGACGCGTTCAAATTTCGAAATGAGTCACGCCAATACTAATACCGAAATTCCCACTTTTCAGTAACTTTTTCAATTTCTAGAAAAAAGATGTATAGTTTTGGAATCACTTCCTCAATCAACAGCACCCAAAAAGGTGCCTACCTATCAAAAATCAAATTCTATGCAAAATCAATTTGGGCAAAAGTCTACCTATAAATCATCCAATTCGCCTTTTATAGGACTGGCTGGCACCTCAACTAATTCAAGTACGGGAATAAAATGTTTCTGGTGTAATCAAGGTCACGTGCTTTCGAAATGTCAAACATTTATTGACCTCTCACCTATCGATCGCCTATCTTTCGTCAAGCAGAAAAAATTATGTCTAGCGTGTTTTGATCCCTCGCATGGGGTAGACACGTGCAAATTAAAATATTCATGCAGGACTTGCAATAGTAAAAGGCACCACACTTTAACTCATATCTTAGAAACTAATAAAGAGTCTGGAAGCCAAGATACTAGTCCTGTCATTCACACACCACCTGTAAATAATCTTCATATGTCATTAAATACCTCAGAACCTTCAGGTACCTTTCTTTTATGCACCGCCATAATAGATGTTATGGACGGTTGCGGAAATTTTCAACCTGTAAGGGCACTGCTTGATTCTGGATCACAGACAGAATTCATCAGTGAAAAGTGTATTCAGCGTCTTAATCTTCCTAGGCGAAGTTACACCACTGAAATATTCGGATTAAATCAAATGTCTTCTCTTACTTCCAAAGGGCTCGTTCAATGTCACATTAAGCCACAAGGACAGGTCACTCCTTTACTTAATTTCGAAGCAATTGTTGTTCCACAACTATGTTCCAATATGCCTACATTCACTTTGAACGATAATCAGTGGAAACACTTGGATAACCTTAAACTTGCCGACCCATCTTATTTCAAATCTAGACCTGTGGACCTAGTTATTGGTTGCGAGCTATTCGCACAGATATTCAAGGAGGGCAGGGTTCTTGGACAAATAGGGCAACCTTCAGCCCTTGAAACCATCTTTGGCTGGGTCGTCATGGGAAAAGTGGACCAAGTAGGTAGTCTTACAGAACGAACCAGTTGTTTTTTAACGAGTCATTCACCTCCTTTGGAGGTCATTATTCCTAGGTTTTGGAAAATCGAACATTTGCCTAAAAAACAAATCTTATCAAAGGAAGAAAAACAAGCGGAATCAATTTTTACTGCGAGTGTCGTACGACAACCGAGCGGTAGATTCATGGTAGATCTTCCGTTTAAAGATAAAATAAACCCTGACCTAGGAAATACTTATCCGCAAGCTTATCGTAGATTTTTACTTCTAGAAAATAGATTACTCAAAAATCCTGATCTGTACACTGCCTATTCTAGTTTCATGCAAGACTATATCGATTCTAATCACATGAGTCTAGTTTTATCTAGTCAACCAAAAGTAGACGTATCATGTTTTTTGGCACATCACTGCGTACTAAAGCCGGAAAGCTTAAGTACAAAATTAAGGGTAGTCTGGGATTGTTCGGCAGTCACCCCAAAGAATATTAGTCTCAATGACACGTTGTTATCTGGACCGAAACTTTAAAAGGATATTGCTTCTTTACTCCTTACGTTTCGTCTTAATCCTATTGCCTACATTGCTGATATCAAACAGATGTTCCGTTACGTCCTTATCAATCCTTATCACCGTCCTTATCAAAGGATATTGTGCAGGTTTTCTCCACAGGACCAACTTTCAGTGTGGGAACTTTCTACTGTCACTTTTGCCATGACATGCTCACCTTTTCTAGCCATGCGTACCTTAAATGAGCTGGCAGAGAGAGAAAAGGAACGTTTTCCTATGGCTAGTACTGTTCTAAGAACGTCAATTTACATCGACGATATCTTGGGAACTAGCCCTTCGCTTAATGAAGCCCTTTGCCTTCAGACGGAACTCAATGATTTGTTGAAGTCGAGAGGATTCGAACTTAAAAAATGGGCAAGCAATTGTCCTGAGTTATTGGCAACATTGCCAGAATCTGATCGTCAAATGCCTCTTTCTTTTGACAAGGATGAACCACACTTTATCAAAGTTTTAGGCCTTCAATGGCATCCAAAAAACGACATTTTTGCTTATCAATGCCGAATGAAGGACAAACCCCCAACTAAACGTTCTATTTTATCTATCATAGGAACAATCTTCGCTCCCTTAGGTTTTCTTTCTCCCTTGTTGCTACAAGCAAAATTTATTTTGCAACAGTTGTGGATATCGAAAATAGGCTGGGACGAAGAAGCAGATTCTTCTATCATCGACTCTTGGAACAAACTTCGTTCTGAATTCCCGCATCTTTCCCATTTTCAATTACCCCGACAAATCAAACTGTCAAAAACCAATACCTGTCAAATCATCGGCTTCTGTGACGCTTCAATTCGAGGCTACGCAGGCGTCGTATATTTTCGTGTAGAAGAGGAAAACAATATATCTGTCTCTCTCATATCTGCAAAATCTTGGGTCGCGCCTATAAAGTCACAAACTTTGGCTAGGCTAGAACTCCTAGGCGCATTTCTTTTAAGCGAATTAATTGATTTCGTCTTATCTAGCTATGAAGGAAAAATAACTTTTACAAATATCGTTACTTTCTGCGATTCGCAAGTCGTATTGCATTGGCTTTCATCCCCTCCTAATCGCTGGCAAACCTTTATTGGAAATCGAGTCAGTAGGATCCAAGAAATCATTCCCTCAAACTCATGGCGCTACATTCCTTCTGCTTTAAATGCAGCCGATATTGCGTCACGAGAGGCCACCCCTTCACAGCTCATTTCACATGACATGTGGTGGAACGCACCGTCGTTTTTGTGGTCTCCCGAAAACGAATGGCCCGATTTTCATAAATCAAAAATGCCGATTGATTTCGGAGATATTAATCTGGAGGAAAAGCCAAAGGTCTGTTGCAATGCGATAATTGACGTTAACTTCTTAGATCAGCTTCTTATCAAATATTCATCTAAATCAAAAATTCAACGTATCATTTGTTATGTCCTTCGAATAGTTAACCTTTTTCAAAACCATTCCTATCAAAAACCCACTAATCTACCGGACCAAAAAATTATTTTTGACAATATTGTTTTTCCTACCGCCGGTGAGATGCAAAGTGCGTTATACCTTCTTATCAAACGCGTTCAAGGTTCTTGCTTTTCTGAGCTTTTTTCCGCGTTATCTAAGGATAAACCAATACCGAAACCTTTTCGAAAACTTTCACCTTTTCTTGATGAAAATAATATCATTAGAGTCAGTGGCAGATTACAAAAATCTGACCTTTTGTCTTATTCTGCAAAACACCCGTCATACTTTCGAGTAACCATCGTTTAACTACTCTTCTTATCGAGTCCACTCATCGACAATACCTTCATCCTGGGTTTAAAACATTACATAATCAGCTTTTACAGCAATTTTGGATATTATCTGCCAGACGGGCAATTCAAAGAACCATATCCAAGTGTTTGCAATGTTTTAGAATCAACCCTAAACCCTATAGACCGCCCATAATGAGTTTACTTCCCGCTCATCGAATCAATCAACTTAAACCTTTATCGAGTGTAGCTATTGACTTTTGTGGACCTTTCTTTGTGATTCCTCATCGTTACCGTGGTTGTAAAGCTTTCAAATCGTATGTCTGTGTGTTTGTCCGTACGGCCACACATTGCGTGCATTTGGAATTAACCATGGAACTGTCCACCGAAGCGTTTGTAGGTGCATTCCATCGATTCATTTCCAGACATGGAAGCGTGACGCAATGCTGGTCAGATCAGGGCAGTAATTGTATAGGGTTTCGTAACCAATTACTTGATTACGCAAGAAGTGCGTCCACCAGACTTTCTATTCGTTGGCATCTGGGACCCCCTCTCAGTCCACAATTCAATGGCCTGGCAGAAGCTGGCGTCAAAAGTTTTAAAACTCACTTTGTTCGAGTTGTCGGTGACCAGAAGTTGTCTATCATGGAAATGTCCACCCTTACATGTCGCATAGAAGCTGTACTTAATAGTCGCCCTTTATCTCCTGCCTCTTCAGACTCACACGATCTTCAACCTCTTACCCCTGAGCATTTTTTGACCCTTAAACCCCTTAATTCAGAAATTCCGGAGTCAGATTTGTCCGAGGTTCCCCTAAATCGGCTCTCGAGATGGCAACTAATCCAAAAACTACATAATGATTTTTGGAAAAGGTATTCTGTAGAGTATTTGCATACGCTACAACAGCGACACAAGTGGGCTGATTCGTCCCCAAATATTAAATTAAATGATTTGGTTATCATAACGAGTGATCACATCCAATCACCTTTGAAATGGCCAGTCGGTCGGGTTATCGAATTGCATCACGGCGGAGACGGTCAAGTGCGTGTAGCGACGGTACGAACGGCTACCGGTGTTTACAAGCGGCCAGTTGTAAAACTGTGCCTCTTGCCGAATTAAAACTAATTTTCATTTTTCTACCTAATACCGGGTATTACAATAGGTTTTTCTTTTTTTGAATTTTTGTTTGTTTGTTTTGCCTTTTTCGGGTTTTCGTTATCTCTAAATAAACTTACGCTACTTATCTGCTTTTCATTCATTTATATTTATCGGTCGATCATTTTTCTTATATCTATATCTGTCCGGCTGCTATTCTAAAATTGTGTGTTTTGGAGGGCAGTTATGTTAGCTCCCGCTTTATTTAGCGGTTGTTTTTAAATTTTAAAACCACACAATTGGATGAAGGACAGAGTACATTTTTCGCGCATAGACATGCGCACCAAGAATCAGGGAGATCCTTTCTACCGCCTCGAGAAAATTGGCGTATTAATTACTTTCTCCAACTATTACAAATTTCTACACTTGAAAGTGGTCGATTTTGGTATACTGAATCATAGAACTGGAAACTTCAGCGCTTCAGCTGCGTGGTGCCATCATTAGATCCAAACAGAGGCCCCTGGAACGTGGAGAAATTGGCTGCAAACTGGTGAGTACTTTGTTTCTGATTTCCGTTGGGTGGGTACCAGCAATTAACCTATGGACCTTTAATTATTTCGTGATTTCGTATCAATATATTTATGTTTGTTCGCGCTTTCATTTAATAAAATATATATATTCCATTGCAGTTATCGTTTTTCTAACTGCGGGCATACAATAAGCGCCCCTAGATTTTCTCTATCAAATATGTCCTTATAGATACGGCCTTATCGATAATACAACAGATTTATCGAGTTCTTGAAGGAGAGCCAAGAGAGGTATCGCTGAATTTATTTGTTTTCTTATTATTATAATGTTTGTTCTTTATACCTATGTCAGTAAAACTTATCAAAGTTACCTATTGGCCGAGATATTAATATTTTCGCATGACTCCTTTTTTCGTTTTAAATAGCTCTAACCACATTTAAAAATTCATAAAGTTTGATGCCCTATAACTTTATATAGGGCATCAAAAGAGAAAGTAAAGTTCCAATTCCAGAAGTTGAGACTTATTAACTCTTACCGGCGCAATGGTCGATAAAATATGCCACCAATTTTTTGACCCAAACGGCGCGGTGGTTCAATATATAGACCACCTCGAAATCCATTTCTCACGACTACTCACGAGAGCATCGACAATCGGTTGGCAATTGCGCTCCGAGGTGACATCTGTGGACTCGAGCGGCAACTTGTGTATATTGGGAGTTGTCATGCTTGGGTCTCAAAATTATTGAAATTTTGGTAGAGGTAAGAGTTAAGACTTCGAATATTTCATTTTAATCAAAATATTATTTCTTGATTTATTTCCCATTATTAGCCGCTTTTGACCCCATTTAAAATACTATGCGACGCTCCGTTAAAAAGTATATATTTTTAATTTTAACTGTCAAAAAACTGTCATTAGCATCAATGGATTACGACCAAAATCTTATCAGTATCGAACACTTTTTTTCGTAAATCGGTTCTGCGATTTGGGAACTATCGTGTTACGGACAGACATACACAAAGACACACAAACACAGTTGGAGATCACGACGATATTGCTAAAATAGGTCAAAATACACCCAAATAACACAGTTTCGGCGTTATCTAAAAAAAAATTAGAAGGTAATAATCATAAGTAATTTAACTTACGTGGTGTAGATGGTTTTGAAGTGCTGGATATAATGTCTTCTTTTGTGGAATTTTTTTCTAATTGTTTTTTAAAAATATTTTTTTTGTCACTGTACGATATCGTTGAACTTGGTACCGATTTATCTTCTAAAGATGGCGTGGGAAATATTATACCCAATTCACGAGCTTCATTCTCTTCTTGGGCTTGTTGTCGTCGCAAAGCGACCTGAGCTGCCATAACCCTTTGTCGCTCTGCGATTAAAGTACATTTCGCACAGTTGCAATCTCGCCATCGACAGTATCTAAAAAAAAAATAATTTAATTGGACTTTTTTGTCAAATAATTTACAGTTGTATTTTTTGACTTCCTGGCCTGGCGTTTTCACATGTTTTGCTATAGATCATTCTAACCAAAAATAAAAATTACCAGACCAAAATATCTCAAAAACAAGCAATCATGTGCTTAAAAAATTGGTGCTAAAAGTTTGTAGGATACCGTAAACTGGGTAACTTCGACAGGGTTTTGGCATTTTTGTAGTTCCGCAAAAGAAACTATTCGCTAGAGAATAGAAAATAAGCCTTGGCTTTTTCTACTGACAATTATTTTTTCCTCAGCCGTTTCCATCTCCTTCAAGTTTCAGGCAAGTCCATAAATGGAATTTATTTATTTATTTATTTATTTATTTATTTATTTATTTATTTATTTATTTATTTATTTATTTATTTATTTATTTATTTATTTATTTATTTATTTATTTATTTATTTATTTATTTACTTATTTATTTATTTATTTATTTATTTACGGCCAATGCCATTTTACAAATTTGATTATTAATCAAAACTTAATACAAAGTGAATATTAATTAGGAAATAAAATTGGATATTACTACAATCTATAAAATTACTTAAATCTATGATATCATACATATACTAGAACACAATTTACATTTTATACTTAGTTAACTAGAGTACAAGTTTTAAGTTCAAAATTTCAAGTTTACAAAGTTTAAATTTTTAAAAAAATTTTTAAATTTAAGTTCACGTTCTAGTTTTTAGTTATTAGTTTTTCGTCTATGACCATGTTCAAACTGATAGTAGGTAGCAAAAGTAAAGCATGGAAACACTATCCTGTCATGAAATGTTATAAGTACATAGTTCATGTTCAGTCTGACAACAGGACCCTCAGTTGTCTTTGGAAGGTTTTTAAGTCGCAAAAGAAATCAAGGGATGGATGTTGATTAGCTAATGATGTTGCCCTTGAAATAAAACAATTGCGTCCATAATTGGTACGATGGAATGGGACATGAAAAGTTTGAATTCGTCTAGTCTTAACAGGGGGTACATGTAGACCGATTGAGGAGGTAAGAACTGGACAGTCCGCGACTGAGTTTAGGATTTTGAAGAGGGTGATGAGGTCATGATATTTGCGTCTATCCTGTAAGGTTGATAGATCTAATTGCTTACATAGCTCAGTATAATTGTAGTTACTATCACGAAAGAATTTAAAAAGAATGTGATGTAAAAACTTCTTCTGAACTCTCTCTAGTCGGTTAATATGGTAGGCATATTGAGGGTCCCATGCCGATGGGGCATATTCTAAATGGCTGCGGACTAATGAACAGTAAAGAGTCTTTAGTGCCTGGATGGTCTGAAAGTCTTGGGTAGATCTTTTGATAAAACCCAACATACGCAGAGATTTACTAATGATAGAATCAATGTGGGGCACCAAGGACAATCTGTCGTCCACAATTACTCCAAGATCTCGGATGTTGTCAACAGTAGAGAGTGGTGTGCCTTCAATATGGTAGATGAAGTCTGTTTTAATTTGGCGGCGAGAGAATTTGATGACATGACATTTAGATGTATTGAGATGCATACCGTATTTGCGGCACCATGAAGCAAACCTATCAAGGTCCCCCTGCAGTGCTGTGCAGTCCTCTGGATTCATTATAATTTTAAACGTTTTGAAGTCGTCAGCAAACTGCAGGAAGTCACTTGAATTGAAGCATGGTGCAACACTGTTTATAACAAGGTTGAATAGAAGTGGGGCAATGTGGGAGCCTTCTGGGACTCCAGAGGACACGACTATTTCTTTGGACAGGAAATTGTTCACCTTTACTATTTGTGTGCGTCCAGTTAGTAGGTTCTCAACCCATGAAAGTAAAGAACCATCCACTCCCAGTGATTTAAGCGTAGTGATAGTTATGTTGTGTGGGAGTTTATCGAAGGCTTTGGAGAAGTCCGTATAGATTGCATGAATCTCGGCTCCCTTCTCCAAAGCTTGTAACAGGGAGTTAGTATACGTTAGAAGATTGAGCTCCGTGTTGCGGCCTGTGCAGAAACCAAATTGTTGGTCGATGATAAGAGATGAAAGGCAGGAACTGAAATATTTGGCAACAATGTTTTCAAAGAGTTTTGGAATGGTGCTTATGATAGAAATTGGTCTATAGTTCTTAACATTGGATTTATCACCAGACTTAAGGGATGAATGTTGTCAGGGCCTGGGCCTTTGTGGGGGTTGAGTTCGCTAAGTTCAGTGAAGATTTCAGAGATAGATGGTGAGTATTTGGTCAGATTTAGGTGATTGGATGACATCTCATTAGGGCTATCAGGGTTGTCTGATGAGTAGACAGAGGAAAAGTAAGATGCAAATAGGTTTGCCGCTTCGGGTCCCATGTTCACGCTTTGGTTGTCTAGATGAAGAACATTTGGAATGTTAGGAGATTTCCGTTGCGAATTGACATAGTTCCAAAACTGCTTGGGATTGCTGCTAAGACTTCTCTCAGTGTTTTGTACAAAATCTATGTGGCATTCTCTGGAAAGATGCTTGCATTGAGACCTTAAATCAGAAAATATAAGATAATCTTGCTCTGATTCAGAGCTTTTGAAGTTTGCATGAGCTATTTTTTTCTGAATCGTGAGGTTTATAAGTTCAGGACTGAACCATCTTGGAAACTTCCCAGTTGGGACTTTTTTTGTTGGAACAAAGAGATCCAGGCAATCGTAGATTATTTCGTAGAACTTGTTGATCATGTCGTTTACATCTAGGTTATCGAGCAAGTTGTCCCACTGAATAGTTCCCAAGTATTCATTCACAAAAGTAAAGTCTGCCGATTTGAAATCATAGTAGAATCTTTCTGGTGTTGGATTGACTACTGTGTGATACGAAGTAGAAATTTTTAAAGGCGCAGCAATCAGATATAATCGCGATCTTCAGGATATTAAGTGGAGAGACGTAGGTGTCAGCACGTGGATGTGCATATGCGCATATATCCTCGTTGATCCATCTAGCCTTTGGTAGGTTGAAGTCTCCCGCTATGCATAGCTCTACATTCGGGTAACAATCGGTTATGTAGTCTACTGAATCACTAAACATTTGGTAGAATTCAACTGGAGAATCAGGTGGTAAGTAGACACATCCGATAATGGATAGTATTTTGGGGGTGCCAATTGAGACAAAGATTTGTTCTAAGGGGTAAGTTGTGTTCAGTTTGGTAGAAGGAATTGATCTATGTACAGCAATTAGAACACCGCCCATACTTTCTTTGTGGCTGGTTTATCGGCAGCGGTCTTTTCTAAAGATAAAGTAGTTATTTAAGCCAAGTTCGTCATCTGAGATGTCATCGGAAAGGTTTGTTTCTGTTAGCATTATGATGTGGTAGTCATAAACAGAAATGTTACATAGTAATTTTCGAAGTTTGGTTCGAAGACCTCAAATTTTTTGGTAATACGTGCTTAAATTCTCTACTTTATTTCGACATTGGCCTCTTTTAAGTTTTCCGAACCTGGAACAATTTGGGGAGTACCTTTGGTGTACTTAACTTGTATGTTTTTCTCTCCCTTAGCCACTCGGGATTTATAATCACTCCAAACCCGTTTATCTATTTCCTGTTGCTTCCGTGTAAGTTCTAGGCTTATGTATATATTCTTGTTTTTCAGTTTCTTGCGGTTACGAATTAGGGCTATAGTGTCATCGTGGTACTGGAGACATAGCCTTATAGAGCGAGCCGCTTTTGAATTGGGTTTGCCAACTCTGGAGGAATTTAACACTGTGGGTGGATTGTCTGACAGGATTTTTAAAATTGTAGCAATATCTCTATCATCAGTGCCTTTTTCAGGAGCATTGAAAATCATGACGTTATTGGAGCGGGTCTGGCGGTCTTGGAGTTCGTGCCATAGCTCATTATTGTTTTGGTCCATATTGTTGATTCGGGTTTCAAGTGTTTTGTTAGTTTTACAGAGAGAGTCAACAGTTTCTTTAAGGGTCTGAAACTGATCAGTTATAAAAGGAATTTGTGAAACATTTTGTTGCAATAATTAAATGTCTTCTTCCATTTTGTTAACCCGTTTAACCAGGCCAAGTAGTTGTTTTGCATTGTCTAGGCAATCAGGACACAAAAACTGGATGATCCGTTTTTTAAGGATGATTATGCGAATTTCTGTGTGACTGATGCCACAGCATGTCTTGCAGATGATTTGTTGGCATTGATCGCAAGGGTAGCCAAATGTATCACCGCCCTTAGGTTTGGTAAAGGTCACTTGCGTTGAACACTTGTGGCAAGTGCCAGACATGTTCAAGAATAGGGGTCTAGTGTTCTGCAGTTGAAACTGAACACAGCCCTGCTCTCGGTGGAGTCGAATTGCATTTGAAAAACCATAAAATATAATTTAAAGGTTTTATTAAGTTTTTTGGAATACCAAGCTATATATACACGCGTTTCATTACACTAACTTTATCCCTTAATACTGCGTCGTCAAACGACAGGTGCCACGTGGACTTTTTACTTTTTGCAGACCCAATTTTTATTGACGTTTTCGACGAAAATTTCTTTTTGAGATAACGCCGGAAATGTGGTATTTGAGTGTATTTTGACTTATCAAAGCAATATCGTCATGATGTCTGTCTGTGTGTGTTTCTGTGTATGTGTGTGTGTGTGTGTGTGTGTGTGTACTTCTTTCTGTCCGTAACACGCTAGCTCCTAAACCGCTAAACCGATTTTCATAAACATTTTTAGGTAAAATAGTGTTCGACACTTAACGCGCTGATTAGATTTTGGTTAAAATCCATTAATGCTAATGACAAAATGCTAACTTTTTAACTGAGCATCGCGTCAATATGCGGTTTTTAGAATAAAGTGGACGCATAGTGTGAGGTAAAGTAAAATCAAACATTTTTCATCAACTTTATCTTCACCAATTTTGAAAAAACTAGGGAAAAAGTAGTGCACTAGCATACGGTATACTACCAATTTTTTTGAAATATTAATTTGCGGAACGATTTAATTAAAATAAGAAATGCGGGAAATTGAGCAAGCACTTACCATTGGTATCGTCTTCTCGGGGTAGTATCCATCAGCTAGTCAAAATTGCGGGTAATTGCGGGTTTTGTTTCGAGCGTATAAAGGCACTTTTTGAGTTTTTTATTTAAACTCCACGTCTGCGTTTTTTCGAGTTTTTGACAAGTGTCTCCGTCATTTTCTGACGGTTTTCTGCCTCATATTCTTGACGCATGAGGGCACTTCTCGTGCAAGCTCAAGTCCATATATTTGGATTTTTTGATGAATGCGCGAGATTTTAAAAGTTTACGCGACGCGACAAGAAAATAAAGGTTTCATTATAAAAATATATGAATATTTAATTATTACCTAAAATAACCCAATAAAAATAAAGAAAATAATTCTTTTGATAGGAAATGCAAAATTAAACGAAAACATAATTCAAAGAATACTTATAAACTAATTTTGAGGGTGAAGCCCGAACATGCTCCGCCCCGAAAAGAATCATTATTCTTTTAATGCTTTTCAGCAAAGGGCAGTGGACACAACTTGACTAAAGGTCTTTTGTAAGTTCCTTGACAAGTTACCACTGTCGCTACTCTTACTACTTTATCTTTGCCGGGATGTAGCTCTAAGATTCCACCTAGAGGCCACTGCGATGGCGAGACATTATCTGCTTTAATGACCACCAAAGTTCCAATTTCAGGAAGAGGAAAAGTGGGTTCCAGCCACTTTCCCCTCTGTTGCAACGTATTTAAATATTCGTTTTTCCATCTTGCTCAAAAATCCTGGTGCATACGTTGAAGCATTTGCCACCTATCCAATCGGTTTAGTTTTAGATGCGATAAATCGTGATCAGGCAAGGCGGATAGAGGTTCCAGGGTGAGAAATGTCCTGGAGTTAGGACAGAAAGATTGTTAGGATCAGAAGAGACGCTGCAGAGCGGTCTGCTATTTAATAAGGATTCAATTTGGACGATAACTGTGTAAAATTCCTCAAATGTTAAAATCTGGTCACCAACAACCCTATGTAAATGTGTTTTAAAGGACTTGACGCCTGATTCAGCTAATTTCGAAAAACGTGGGGCTGAGGGTGGTTGAAAGTGCCATTCAATGTGTTCCTTTTCAGCAGATTTTTTAAAAATCTCCCGCAATTGTTTATCTGCAGCCATGAAGCAAGTTGCATTGTCTGACACTATCCGGGAAACTCTTCCTCTACGTGAGGTAAACCTACGAAATGCACTCATAAATGTTTCACAAGATAAATCTGAAACGATCTCTAGATGCATTGCGCAAGTGGCGAAGCACTTAAAAATGCACACGTACGACTTGGTCGTTTTTGGGTTTCGTGTTTTAGATAAAGCGGTAGTAAAAAACCCTGCATAGTCTATTCCAATACAGCTAAAGGGTTTTATTTGAGATACCCGTAGAACAGGTAGATTGCCCATAGGGCCTGGTTGATAAGGTTTTGGATTAAGGATCCAGCAATTTTTACAATTTGATAGCACTGACGTGATAGCACGCCTAGGTGACAAGATCCAAAATCGCTGCATTAATAAAGTTTGCCTTCCTGGATGAAGGTAGATAGTATGAAAGTGATCGATAATTAATTTTGTAAGACGGTGATCGCGTGGAAGAATTGCTGGGTGTTTTTGATCATAATGTAATTTAGCATTTATTAAGCGGCCTCCAACACGAAGAATACCATTTTTATCCAAGAAAGCTCCTAATTTTCTTAAATATTTAGCAGGACTTTTATTTGCAGTAATATTTGCTATGTCCTCGGCAAAAACCTTGTGCCGAATAAACTTTGTTAAAGAAAAAAGAGCATTATCCAACTCTGAGATTGTGAGATTTTCACTAAATTTTATCTCAAGAGGAACCGTTTTTTGACGTAAGAGTTTCACAAATCGGAGAATATATGCAACAATTCTTTGCAGTTGTGGTAGAGATGAAAATTTTTCAATTAAGTGGTCAAAGCAGTTAGAATCTTCAGTAAATGTAGCGAAAGATAGATAATTACGCTCCTCCGAGGAAGCCAATTCTTTGTCTAATTTAATTTCGATTGATTTAGGCCAATTTTCTTTTGGTTCTTTAAGCCATTTTGGACCTGTAAACCAGTTACTTGAACTAAGTAAATCGCGCGGAAAAAGCGACCTTGACGCGCAGTCACTCGGGTTATCTTCAGAAGTCACGTGATACCACGCAGAAGGTGCTAAATTTTTCTGAATTCTAGAAACTCTGTTAGAAACAAATGTTTTCCATTTGTAAGGTGGACTTTTGATCCAATACAAAGCGATAGTGGAATCAGACCACGCGTAGATATTTTGAACTTGTAAGTTATTTTTGAAAACGTCAGTTGAATACGAAATTAACTTAGAAAGCATGAGAGCAGACTCAAGTTCTAATCGCGGAATTGATAAATTCTTTCTAATGGGAGCTACTTTAGTTTTACCCATAACAAAAAATATTTTGGCTTTACCCGAATCATCAGAAAATCGTAAATAAATAACGCAAGCCATTGCTTTCTGTGATGCGTCACAAAAACCAAGAAGATCGCACTCTTTATTAATTTTATTTAAAGTAATTTGACGCGGTATTTCAAGTTGCGATAAAAGCGGTAATTGATCCCTAAACTGTGTCCATCGTTCGATGGTATCGACACACGGGGTTGCGTCCCAATCCAAACCTTCCATCCACAACGTTTGAATCATTAATTTAGCAAAAAGTGTGACGGGTACCAGAAATCCAAGGGGATCGAAAATCCTGGCACTCAGGCTTAGGATAGCGCGTTTTGTACACGAAGTGGCGCTTATATTTTGAACAGAATAATTAAAAAAGTCGTTTGACGGTTGCCAGCGTAGACCTAAGATTTTAATGGTAGTCGCGTCAATGTCAAACTCTGAGGGATTGAGTTGGATATGTGTTTCAGGTAGCTCAGCTAAAAATTCAGGACTATTGCTACTCCATTTACGCAACTCAAATCCACCGGATGCCAGACATTTTATTAAATCGTCGCGGATTAATTTCGCTTCTGCAAGGGAAAAGCTTCCGCTGGCACAATCGTCTATATAAATGTCAGTTTTTAAAACCTCAGAAGCTTTTGGGTAATTCAATTTTTCATCTTCTGAAAGTTGCATTATTACACGATTGGCCAAAAATGGAGAACTTGATAAACCAAAAATCATTCTTTTCCACCTATACTCTTTGATAGGTTCATTTGGCGAAAAGCGCCATAAAATTCTTTGAAAATCGCGGTGCTTGGGATCAATTAGAATGTGATTAAACATTCCCTTAATGTCACAAGTAAAAACGACTGGATAAATCCGAAAATTAAGCAAAATTTTTACTATGTCGTGCTGCAGTTTTTTACCTACTAAGAGAGTGTTATTTAAGGATAGATTTTGATTTGAAATTTTCATTGAAGCATCATAAACAAATCGAATAGATTCGCCCTTTTGTACGAAATGATGGGGTATAATATATGAACTTATTGGATTCGCGGTTTTAGGAACTTTCTCCATGTAGTCTAAATCTAAATATTCACGAATTATATCGGAATATTTTTTATAAATATCTGAATTTGATAAAAGTCTTTTTTCGAGCATGTAAAAACGACGCAAAGCGGGTGCACGAGACTCATTCTTAGGAAAATAAGGTTCTAAGTCGTTTTTAAAAGGTAATTGTACTTGATAGCGGCCGGAATCAACGCGAGTATGAGTTTTGCAAAATATTTTTTCTGCTAAGTTTTCTTCCGGAGAGTTAAATGGTAGTTCTGGTAGTTCTTCCGACTCCCAGAATTTTTGCATTGTCTTTTCTAGAGACAGCGTATTGTTTTCTGCATGTAAAAAAAAGGAGTTCGTACACGTCCCGATTTGTCCAATGTTCCCGGAAAGTACCCAACCGAATGAAGTTAGCATTGCTACAGGTTCGTTTGATTTGCCGGTCAAGCGGCCATTTTGTAAAATATAAGGATACAAATTTGCGCCTACTAGAAGGTCGATCGATGAAGGTTTAAACCAGTTAGGATCGGAAAGCTCAATCTGTGAAATGTGCGGCCAAGAAGCTGGATGAATAGTGGCTGACGGTAAAAATGGACAAAGATTAGGCAAGATAATCGCGTCTGTGCAAAAGGTGGGTGTAGTTTTGCCGACTGGTTTAAGGGTGCAGGTAACCCCCCCTTTTGAGGTACGTTCAGACATTTGTCCAAGACCATATATAGACAACGAACAATCAAACTTCTTGAGTCCTAGTTTGTTAGCGAACGATTCTGATATATAAGTTAACTGAGATCCTCCGTCCAGGAGCATTCGTATTTTATGATAGCTTCCATATTGGTCACGAATTTCAGCAATTGCTGTTGATAATAAAGTAGTTTTATTGCAAGCACTTAGCCCACAATAGCTGGGAGAAGAATTTTGCGGAATTTGATTTTCTAAATTGATATTTTGAATATCATTTGAAATATGATTTTGCGAATTGGGCATTGGTGATGAATCAGTTGGGTTATTTGCTCGTTCTAGGTGAATCAAACTATTATGTTTTAGAGAACAGAAACGACATACATGCGGAGAATTACAATTTTTGAATCTGTGCCTGGAGCTAAGACAGTTGGTACACCAACCTTTTTGTCGAACAAAGTTGAAGCGATCTTGTACAGACTTATTTTGAAAACTTTGGCACCGATAAATAAGATGATCAGTTTTATGGCAGAAGGAGCAGAAATTTTGCGTATTATTATTTTGCGTATTATTATTTTGCGTATTATTATTATGCGTATTATTATTTGAAGTAAAAAATGCATTTGAACGATATCTTTCCGTGGAGTTTTGGTTAGAAAATGGCGGTTTTGATTTTTTATATTGTGATTCTGAAGCAATTCCGCTGGATTTAACGTTTGTTGTGGATACAGAAAATTCTATAGCGTCGAGAGCGTTACACTGGTTGAGAACGAATTGTTTTAAAGTTTCAAATTTTGGAATGTGCTTTCCCGCTCTATGTTCTTCCATTTCAAAATGAGTAATAGTCTCTTTATCTAGATGTTTAGAAAATATGAAGAATAACAAGAAATCCCATTCTGAAACTGGAAAATTCATAGTTTTTAGAGAGGAAAGATTTTCTGTAAATGTATCCACTAATGTACGTAGCGGTTTAGAATCTTTAGAGTTTGAGAGGTAGGGTGCATTATCTAGTGCTTGAAGGTGAGAAAAAGCGATTAATCTCGGTACATCGTAACGATCAATTAAGGATTGATAAGCACTATTATAATTTTCTGCGGATAGAGGAGAACATTGAACAAGAGCCAAAGGTGAACCTTCAAGAGCAGATAGCAAATGGTTAAACTTTTCTATATCTGAAAGATCAGAATTTTCATGCACTAGGGATTTATACATATCATGAAAGTATCTAAACGACTTTAGGTCACCGGAAAATGTCGGAATATCTATTTTAGGTAACCTAACATTATTAGTTTTTCGAGGAATAGATTGCGTGGGAGGAACCTCATTGTCCTCCAGGTATTCATAATGTGAACGCACAAAAGAAGCATTAAATTGGAACTCCGTGCGAATAGCCTCTTCAGCAGTAATGTCCTCGCCTTCCGTGATCGCAGCCAAAGTAAGAATACCCTGATGATTTTTTCTAAAATCTGCTTCTATCTGGTCAAAATGAATGCACATTGACTTAAATTGTCTTTTTGATTGTAAATCATTTTTAATGCGGCCGGCAAATTCTTTTAACTCCGCCATTTGGTTACACGCCATAGTGCGTATGGCTTTGTGTTGTTTAATCTTAGCGGCGTTCGACATATTTATAGCTATTCAAAAAACTGTCAAGAAACTGTTTAAATATGTACCTTTAGTCAACGTGTATGTAAGCCTTTAATTTCTGTAGAATATATGTTCTATTATCTAAATTGAAAACAAATAAAAAACCTAAACAAAGTTCAATAAATCTTGTTTGTTTTGAAAATTCTAGGAAACCCCCTAAAGAATTCGGAATACACCGCAAAAAACTTGTAAATCGGAATTCCCGACAAAAAAAACAGTTTTTTGTTGCGCGCCGAGTGCAACCTTGAATTTATTGGGCGAAAATAATAAAACTTATCAAAATGAGCATAACATAGAAAGCGGGTAATTTTAATTATTGTGAAAATAATTTGCTTTAATTAGCGCGGTTTTGGTTTTGAAACCTTTATTTTTTGAGCAATTCGGCTCGATAAGGACCATATGCACTAGCATACGGTATACTACCAATTTTTTTGAAATATTAATTTGCGGAACGATTTAATTAAAATAAGAAATGCGGGAAATTGAGCAAGCACTTACCATTGGTATCGTCTTCTTGGGGTAGTATCCATCAGCTAGTCAAAATTGCGGGTAATTGCGGGTTTTGTTTCGAGCGTATAAAGGCACTTTTTTGAGTTTTTTATTTAAACTCCACGTCTGCGTTTTTTCGAGTTTTTGACAAGTGTCTCCGTCATTTTCTGACGGTTTTCTGCCTCATATTCTTGACGCATGAGGGCACTTCTCGTGCAAGCTCAAGTCCATATATTTGGATTTTTTGATGAATGCGCGAGATTGTAAAAGTTTACGCGACGCGACAAGAAAATAAAGGTTTCATTATAAAAATATATGAATATTTAATTATTACCTAAAATAACCCAATAAAAATAAAGAAAATAATTCCTTTGATAGGAAATGCAAAATTATATGAAAACATAATTCAAAGAATACTTATAAACTAATTTTGAGGGTGAAGCCCGAACAAGTAGGTATTTAGTTAAATTTTAAGTACACAATTTAGATATTGCATCACCTCTCTAGTTTAATTTAGAAAAGATATTTATTTATTTGGAACTATAGGTAAATTTAGTGGGAATAAAGACACTGTTGTTCTGGTAAATATACGTTTTAATCCATCGGTAACGTTTCGACAATGGTTTTTGTCTTCATCAGACTAAAACTGTTACAACTCATTAGTAAGATAATACAAAATACGGCACATTAATACATCACCAATTAAAAATTATTATTCTTTTCCCAATAAATAACATTTAAAATGACCTTATTGACAATATATTATTTTTTTCCTAAATATTTTTTCCCTTTTAATGTATATGAAACTGATTTTTTTATTTATTTATATAAAGAATAAATTATGGTTTATTTTTTTTCCTTTTTTTTTTAATATACATATATAAAATTTTTTATACAAAGGTTCAAAAAATTTTTTTTGTCACTATAGTAACTGATGGGTGGCTCAATAAAATACGCACAAAGAGATCAATCAGCTATTCATATAAAAACAACAATAACAAATAAAACCTGTAGCAAGCCATAATACTATGTAGAAAATAACAACAATGTACACATTATAAACCTATGTAAATTTAAAAAGGACTGTTAAAATATTTAAAATTCGTTACTCACCCTTCAGACTAGATCGTACATTGGAACAACAAAAAACAAGAATTCAAGCACATCAGGAAAACAAACGGCACAAAATTAAAAACGAAACCCGACATTAATCTGCTAATTATTTATATTTTCTTTTGTTTTGTTTATCAGACAGGTTATATTATGGGCGGCAAAATTAGTCCGCATTGTTGTCACTATTCTGGATTTTCATTGTTCCGAAATATTAAAACAAATTAAAATTCTTTAAATTTAAAGCAAAAGGCCACCTTAAATAGAGTCGCACTAGTAGTGTACGGTACTGATTTAATTTAGAGTGGGACAAGTGTATAGAGCATGATACAATTAAGACAGTGATGGAACTTATTTTCTAGTTTGGAGTTGTTGTATATTAAAATGCATTGATAACATGCATTGTTGTCAGAACACAAAACTGTTTAAACCTTGGTATATACAATTAATTTTTAAAAAAGCAAAAAATATTTTTTGGTTGAACGCTAATTTTCAACTCATTTACGTATTCATGACTACTTAGAAAGACACTTCGTATTTTGTTGTCGTGGTTTAATTGGGGAAAAGCTTTATTTTTTTCCTTTTATATTATACAAATACATACATACACCCACATATACATACATACAATCACATACATACATACATATACACACATGCACATACATACATACACGTATTATATTTATATTTTTTATTAATGTTATTATTATTATTATTATTTTTATAATTTCTATTATTATTATTTTTTTTTTATATTTTATATAATTTTGATCATTTTTATAATATTAATATTAATGTATATTAATATATTTTTCTATAAATATTTTATATTATTTTTTAAATATAATTTTTTTTAAGTTTACTTTATTTTGTTTATTGTTAATTTCATTAATCGTCATTTGGGGGTTATTTTAAGCGAATTCTATTGAGTAGGGAGTTATAGACCGTACTCAATTTGTTAACATCGCTACGTAAATTAACTGCTCTATCTTTATTAATGTTTATATATATAATTTCCAAAATGGAGCGTTTGTAATAATTTTCTTTTTCCAAGATCTTTGCTTCCTCAAACTTAAACTCATGCTGTGTTGAAAAATGATGAGTGGCTAATGCTGTCTTATCTTTTTTATTTTTATTTTTTTCTTGGCAATCGTATTTATGTTGTTTGAATCGATTTTCAATATATTGTTTTGTTTGACCGATGTATATTTGATCACAGCTACAGGGTATACTATAGATCGCACTAGACTGCTTTAGAAATGGAGTTTTATCTTTAAGTTGTGTAAATAAGCTGTTTGTAGTTTTTAAGTTATAAAAAACCAATTCTAGGTCATTTTTTTGAAAGCATTGCTTTAGTTTGTGAGATAAGCCATGGACAAATGGGATCTTAAACACAATTGATTACAGACACTTTTTTTAGATTAATTTGTAGTTATACTACACAAAAAAAATGTCTTCAGTCAATGTAAATTGCTTTGATCCAAGAAAAAATCTGCTTTCCTATGCACGAAGACGATATTTTCTTAACAAAAAAAAAAACTATTCTCATGAACTGCTGGTTTACGTTGAAAATAAAAGTTGCCTTTATCCAAGAAAATTGATTTGTTTTGAATGGAAGCGTTGCCGTCTTCTTGTTTTCTAGTATTACACCAAGACATAATTAAAAAAGAATATCTTGGTTTAAAACAATGGGTTTGCGATAACATCTTACACCTAAAACATTGTTATCTTGTTTTAATATATAATTTTTCAACCGATGAAAATTAAAAAAATAAGTTTTCTTGATTAAATTATAGTTTGTTTTGCTTTAAATAATCTTTTTTTTAAAGAAAACAAT